>JAOTRH010225076.1:0-10379 GCA_034768845.1 Heliamphora exappendiculata
ATGTATTTGATGAGTTGTACAAGGCCGGACATAGCTTACTCAGTAAGTAGACTGAGCCGATACACGAGTAATCTAGGACATGATCACTGGAAAGCGATAGTTAGGCTACTACGCTCTTTGAGATATACTCGTGATCTCGGTCTGCACTACACCCGATATTCTGCAGTAGTAGAAAGGTACTGTGATACAAACTGGATATCAGACATGAAAAACTCAAAGTCTACAAGTGGATATGTATTTTTACTTGGTGGTACAACGGTATCTTGAAAATCTTCTAAATAGACGTGTATAGTACGTTTTACGATGGAATCATAATTTATTACTTTAGATAAAGCAACTGAAGAAGTCGAATAGCTACGACAATTTTTAGAAGATGTTCCAAGATGGCCTAGACTAGTGCCAGCTATTTGTATCCATTGCGATAGTCAATCGACAATTGGAAGAGCACAGAGTCATATGTATAATGGTAAGTCTAGACATATACGTCGTGGACATAATACCATTAGAAAACTACTCTCAAGTGGGGTTGTCATTCTTGACTATGTGAAGTCAAATGACAATATTGCGGATCTGCTAACCAAAGGGTTAACCAGAGAGTTAGTTGAAAGAGTATCGATGGGATGGAATTAAAGCCTGTGACATAAAAAGGTATCGTGAAGGAAAATCCAACCTAGCTGACTAGAGATTCCAAGATATAGGTTCAACGGGAGAACCTAATTGCGTATACCTTGGATAATCATCGTGGAGTTTGAGAACTCTTACCTATTCCTATGATGCAGCGGTGATTTAAGGTTAAGCATGAGCTTTTAATGACTTTTACGAGTGAGCCAGGCTGGTATAGAGAAATTCCATTGAATAAAAGTCGCCTATGTGAGTACGAAGTGAGGCCGCTTCTTTGAGAATTTGAGAGGGCAAAATTCTCGAAAAAATACTTGCAGAACCAGAAAGTGTGTTTCATGGCCAAAACGAACTCAACCGTGAGAACGACAACTTCGTTGTGGAAGTCATTGTGTGAAGCCTATTGTCTCGATTTACTGTTATGGCGACACAGTTCAAGGCGGTACCGTCCACTTGTTTGTCGATAAATTCGATAGGTTGTCACAATGGAAGGTTCAAGGCTAACCGCTACCTATCTTATGTAGGGACTTTCAGTTGTCTATATCTCTTACAGTTAGTTTTGTAATCTGGGTTTGTACTCCAGGCAATTTTATTCACTAGAAGATTGTTGGAATTTTGTGAATTCAATTGGCCATTGAATTCAATTGCAATTGAATTGGCAATTGAATCCTGAAAATCAATACCATTCATTTGATATTGATTCTCCTGTAACTCCCATGAAAGAAATTCTATATAAAGTCAGCTTTTTTTGATTTCCAAATACATAGAGAAATACCGAGGTAAGGTGAAAATGTGAGATACACATATTCTGATTGCAAACTGTGAGAGAGGGAGAGAGAGAAAGACAGACGAGGTGAATTCGTAGCCGATCCTTGGTGGTGTTTCAACGATCGTGTCAGCCGTTTTATTTTGGGAGAGTGACGCCGGTGGAAAACCTACAACACCCTCGGTAGGCGGTGAATCATTTTTAAGGAAACTGTGTTTGCAGAACTCGGTTTGCATATTCTATTTTTGTTATTTCTGTTGGTTCAGTTTTCTTGTACTTTCAATCCATTGTAATTGTTGAAAGTTAATAAAAATATATTTTCTAGATCACCGAGTATGTATATTTTATTGTGGCGTTGAATTTCTCCCAACATATTATACTTATAATTAAATACAGTTCGATGCATAACAAACTATACTATATTCATTCCATTCATTCCATTTATAATAAGCAATATAATAGTTCGAATACATTATTAATTTCATGAATTTAGTCATTCAACCAAACGTGGCCTATTAGACATGTTTATTAATTTAATTTAAGAGAAATTTAAGTAAATGTCCTATTATCAATTGATAACAGAGTTTTAGTCTTATAGGTTTTTTTTCCACAAATTTAGTCTCATACAATAACTAACTGACCAAAATGCCCTCAATACTCTATTTTTGCATATTTCTTAAATTAAGCAACATCTCTTTCTATATATATAAATATATATATATATATATATATATATATCCAAATTTAAATATTTTTTAAATATTTTTAAAAAATAGAGTATCCCTTAAATCAAACATCCTCTCTCTTTGCTGGGCGAAACTACTCGTCACCATAACACATACAAACGATACATAGTTACATACAAATGATACATTTTCAAAACTCTTTCACTATACACATAAATCTGATACATTTTTAAATTTATAAAATCATTAATTTTGATATATGTTTCAACTTATCGCAACTAAATGTGACCACTGATATATTTATCAGTATATGCCACTGATACATTTATCAGTATTAAATATAATGTAAATATACTTCAGTTTACTACGCATATGCAACTGATACATTTATCAGTATTAAGTATCTATTGCAATATCTTCTTATAATATAGTTTTAAATTGATAAAATATATCAGTGGTTTAGGTGAGCTGTGTACATTTAGTAATAATATACAACTGATAATTGTATCAGTGTTTAACAGATAAGTGCTTTCAAAATTATTCAACACAGAATTTGCAACTGATAATTGTAGCAGTTGCACACAGATCATATAGATAATATGTATAAAAAAAATCACCGAATCTTAACAGAACCTTTACGAGGTTATACGACACGAAAACTGTGTTGTCGTTCCCCATCACGAACCACCTCACCTCCTCCATCTCCACTCGAAACGTTTTCCAAACGATCCGCGAAATCTAAATTGCCGACCGGTGCCCCTACTAGTTCGAGTAAGGGAACCGGCTCGTGTCACCAGAGATTCTCACCTTCGGGAGGCCCTCGTCGGGGTTCGTCCTCACCGCTCTGTCCAGCCACGCCACGCCGCTCATTTCATTCGGCTTTGACCTCATTTCGTCTTCACATTCGGGAGGCCCTCGTGTCGCCAATCGGTGCCCTGTCGGTTCGAGTAAGGGAACCGGCTCGTGTCCCGGAGATTCTAACCTTCGGGTGGCCCTCCCCGGATATTTTCACTGCAAAAAATTTGTTCAAGTCTGAAACTTTTCTTAGTTTGAGAGAGAGAGAGAGAGAGCAGTGAAAATTAAAAATCTTAAGATTTGAAACTCCTAAAATTCAGGAATTGAAAATCCTAAAATTCTAAATTTTTTATGGAATTGGCTTTGATATTACTTTTATGATTTTGAAATTTCAAAAATTTCGGTTGACAACCTATACAATCAATTTCTTGTATTTTGAAAATATAAAGGATCATGTTTTAAATGAGGGTATATTAAACATAAAAAAATTATTTTAAATCAGTAAGGACTAAATTTCTTCAAAAACTTTTGAACTAAATCTCTTATGATATCTTAAAAAATGAATAATTTTTAAATTTCTTTTGGTTTAAATAGCGCACACAAAGTTTTGTAAATCTTGCATTGAAAAAAATGTTAATGGCAGATTCTTAGAATTATTAATAAGAGTTAACAAAATGTATAAATATTTATATACAATTGAAGGGGTTCCAGCGCAAAACGGGTGGGGTCCTCGACTGGATTGGGCCACAACAACGAAGACCATGAAGGGTTGAGCCGAGGCACTTGAGCTCTTGTTCAGCCACGACAGTAGACAGCGTAGAAGACCGAGCTAAGGAGTGTTAGTGTAGGTTGCGTGTCTTAGCTTGGTGCCATTAATGACAGCGTGACTGAACCACAGAGCATAGATGGGGAAAGTGTCCCCCCACAACTAACGTGATGTGCGCCATTTGTGAGATGGAGGAGGAAACAGTAGACCACCTCCTTCTAGCTGGCCCATTAGCTTGGAAAACATGGTGTGGAGTCATTAGATAGTGGGGGATGAATTCCTTTAAAGGACGGTTCAGATGGTGGTTTGGTAATTCCTTCAAAAACTTGGAAGCTCAATTATAGAATGCATACTTTTTTGCCACGATCTGGTCACTTTGGCTAAAAAGGTACAAAATACCATTCAAGAACTCCCAGATGGACATGGAAGGCATGATGGATCTGATAAAGCTTAGAACGGCCTTTTGGGTCAAAACAAAGCTGGGTTTTAAGGAGTTTTCAACCGAGAAAATTATTTTCAATCTCCAAGAGGTCAGAAGTTTAAATCGTGGCAAAAGAAGAAAAAGATTGAGTAGGAGATAGAGGCTGTTTTCTAATATATCATTTTTCTTCCTTTTAATACAGTTTGGTGCCTTCCCAACCTGTTTGTCTTGAGCATTTTAAGTGAACTGATCTGTATGGTTAGTTCATTCGGAATACTTAGTATCCTACGTTTGCATTTCATATAATCTTTTGTGCGTGAAATCAAACTTTTGTTTGCCCTTCAAAAAAAGAAAAAGTAAAAAGATACTATTTGACTTTATATGTTTAATTAGTAATTTTGGTATTTAAAAATGGGGAAAAGTTTTGGTACACGCCCAATTTTGAGGCACGAGGCTATTTGGTGAAACTATTAACATATTAACAGTAGCTTTTAGTTTTATTTTATTAATTTTAGATATAAGTTATAATTTTTTTTAAACACCATCAATTTCTGTTATAAATTATAACTATTTTTTTTTATTTCTTATCTAAATTATAATTTTTATCAAATATTCACAATTTTTATTATAAATTACAAGGTATAAGCTACAAATTACAATAACACTAAACACCACTTATAAATTTTAAATTTTAAATTGTGTTAAAAAAATAAAATAATTTTGTCAATAATTACAAGTAGATTAATAAAGTTGTCACACCCTCATTTGTTTGTTCAAAGTTGAAATTTGAAAAGATTGGTGGAAAAGAATTGCCACACACTGCCTTGAGCCTTGTTTGGGTTAAATTTTAATTTTAATTTTATTTTTTATCTTAAAAATTTACTCTTTTAAGTCTCTTGACGAGATAAAGCAAAAATAAGTAAAAAATTTAATTAAAAGACTAAAATTTTTTATTAAAAACATAAAATTTAAAATAAATTATACCAACATCTTTTAAAATTTTAATCAAATACATTCAATCAATTTCATATTTTTAAACAAATTATACCAACCTCCAACCATTAAACGCGTTAACAAAAAAAAAAAAAAAAAAAGCTAAATGACAAAAATGCCAACAAATATTTTTCTGCTCTCGAATATTTGTCAGCGTAATTTTCCCTTAAAAAAGTCGTAACAAGAGAGAGAAAAAAAAACGCGAGGGAAAGAGGAAGAAGAAGCTGCAACGCCTTGCCTGTGCCGAACACCACTGTCGCTGCCGATCGTCGCCGCCAAGCCTCGCCGGTGAGTTCTCCTCCTTTTCCTCCATTTCTCTCCCTCACCCGTCGTTTTGGATTGGAGTCGATTTTCGGTGAATATTCCGGCAGAGAAGGTGCCGGAGACGAAGAGGATCTTGGGAGGGATTCTGAGATGGAAGTATTTGAAGATGCAGAAGATAGTGAGGCGGTTGCAACGGCATTTCACGGTGAACTGACCAGCTCGGCCCTTTGATGTGATTCTCCCAATTCTCAGTCCACATTTTTCGATTTTGTTTTTGTTTTTCTTTGTACAACCAAGTTGATAAGTTTTGAGTTGTGATTTAGAGATTTTGGCTTTTTTTTCCTCAGAAAATGCATTATTTTTGGGCTATTGGTTGCTGAGAGACCAGAGGTAACACAAGGTGAAGGAGAACTGAATTTTTTTTCTGTTCTTTTTTATCGGGGAGTGTCATCTCCTGTTAGGTTCAAAACTTTTTAGCATATAAACGGAACTTTTTAGCATATGTACACACCAGTGGTAAAAAAAAAAAAGAAAAAAAAAAGAGGAAAGGCAAATTGGGATGAGAGGGGGAAGGAGAAGGGGAAGAGGGCTGTTGGTGTAGAGAAATAAAAAATAAAATAAAATAAAAAGATAAGAAGAAAAAAAAAGAAAAAAAAATGAAAAGTAAAGAAAGAAATTAAAGAAAAAAAAGATAAAATTTGTTATATAGTTAATAAAAAAATCATTTTTTAAAATAAATTATATATATATATATATATTAAATATATGTTTTTGTTCTAAAAAGAAAAATAATGGTAATAATGAAATTAATAAAAAAAAATAGAATATATAATAACATTAATATTAATAATAGTATAGGAATACAAAATAATAAGAAAAATAAGAATAAAAATAAAAAAAGAACATTATAGTAAAAATAAAATATTTTTACTAAAGAATTTTTATAGTACTGAGAAGTGACACAAATGAGAGCAAAATTAGAATACTAAATTATGTTTTTGTGGCTTTAACGGAGTTGGATCGAAAATTAACGATTTTGGTTGGTCTGTGATTACCTTTAAATTTGTGAGGGAGTGTGAGTGTAATTTATTTTAAAAAATAAAATTAATTGTATTTAATTAAAATTTTAAGGGAGTGTGAGTGTAATTTATTTTAAAAAATAAAATTAATTGTATTTAATTAAAATTTTAGAGAAGTTTAGTGTAATTTACTCTAAAATTTAATTTATTATTTTATTTTAAATTATTATTTGTTGTTTTTAAACTTTTTTATTATTTTAATCAAAATTATTTTTCAAACTCAGCTCGATAAAAAAAGTCAAAAAATAAATATTTTATTTAAATAATAAAAAATTATTTAATATAAAATTAATCAACATAAAATAAATAAATACACAATTATCACAAACAAACTAGATTTACATGTGCAAAATTTTCTTTATATAAATATCGATTTGCAACTAGTTGAAAAATTAATATTTTTTAATTTTTATTATTTTTAATTAATAAATTAAATTTGACTTAAAATATGTTATTCAGTAACTTAGGTTTTAAGCTAGTTTTTTAAATTTGATTATTTAAGTAAAAAATTAGTTTTTTTGCTTTTTCTTGAAAGTAAAAAATTTTACCTTTCTATATATTTAATATTAATAATTATATATAATTGGTAATGGTAGTAAATAAATTGTGAATAATGTATATTATTATATTTTAAAAATGGTGTGAATTTGAATAAAATATTTCGACAGTTTATATTTTGATTTGAATTTTTAATTTTTTTAATTTTTTTACTTTTTAGCCAAACAAACTATTTTAGTTTTTAGCGTTTTTAGCACAAAAATTAAAAAATAAAAAAGGCAAAGTTGCTAACCAGAGCCTCTAAATTTCATAAATTTTGCTTTTTTTTTTTTTTAATTAAAAATTTTTATTTTTTTAATTTGTCTCGGTGAGATAAACTCAAAAAAAAAAATTTTGATAAAAAAATAAATTTTTTTTATTAAAGACAAAAATAAACAACATAAAATTTAATATATTAACTTATTTTATCTTTTTAATTTTTTTTAATATTTTAATTAAAAAAATTCGACTCAATAAGAGAAACTTAAAATTAAAAGTATAATAATTTTATTAAATAATTAAAAAATTTTACTAAAAACAAAAATATATAAATAAATAAGTAATTATCGCAGCCAATAGTTTCCAATCAGCGGAAATTGTGAGGAAGAAGATGGGAGGAGCAGCCGGGGGTGAATAGTAGACGCATCACGTCAAAAGGGGCCACCTTCTGAATTCTTTTACAATTTCTGTTCCCTCTGCACTCTCTCTCTCTCTCTCTCTCTCTCTCTCTCTCTACGACTGCTTTCTCTCTGCTAATCACATACTCATCCATATCATCCTTTCTTCTCCAATTTGCATTCCATTTTTACGTCCCATCAACCCGGCCCCCTCTTGCTCTGATCTTCCCCGAAAACTCTCTCTCTCTCTCTCTCTCAAAAAGAAAATAACAAAAAGTAATCGAAACCCTGGCTGAAATATTAGACCCAAATTTGAAAGTAGCCGAGAAAGAATCAGAGAATTGAAGAATTGGACTGTATTCGAAATTCTTGATCAATGATCGTATAGGCTATTAAGTAACGAAAGAGAGGATTGAAAAGACGATTCTGAAAGATGGATTCGGCATCAGGAGCCGGAGCATCCGACCCGAACGAGGGAGAGGGTACCCCGTCGGCTACTGGCGGCGGCGGAGGATGGTTGGTGGGGCAGGGTGGATCAACAACCGCGGAGGCGAGGACGGCGCCGCCTCCGAGTCGGTACGAGTCGCAAAAGCGACGGGACTGGAACACGTTCTTGCAGTACCTGAAGAACCACAAGCCGCCGTTGACGCTTGGTCGGTGCAGTGGTGCGCACGTGATCGAGTTCCTCAAGTACCTGGACCAGTTCGGGAAGACGAAGGTGCACGTGACGGGCTGCCCGTACTTCGGCCAGCCGAACCCTTCGGAGCCGTGCGCCTGCACGCTCAAGCAGGCGTGGGGCAGCCTCGACGCACTCATCGGCCGCCTCCGCGCCG
This sequence comes from Heliamphora exappendiculata, assembly GCA_034768845.1. NCBI lineage: Eukaryota > Viridiplantae > Streptophyta > Magnoliopsida > Ericales > Sarraceniaceae > Heliamphora > Heliamphora exappendiculata. The sequence continues at coordinate 8,376 of JAOTRH010225076.1, forward strand.
CCTACGAGGAGAACGGCGGCCGACCCGAGTCCAACCCTTTCGGAGCCAAAGCAGTAAGGATTTATCTGAGGGAAGTCAGGGAAGGTCAGGCCAAAGCCAGAGGGATCCCTTATGAGAAGAAGAAGCGGAAAAGATCGGCGGTTGTCACGGTAACCATGGTGGCAGCAAATGTGTCGGCGTCGGCGGCATCCACTACAGCTGATCAAGCAGTTGACGGCGGCGGTAGTAGCGGCGTTGGAGACGGTGGAGACGGAGGTGATGGTGGTGAGACGGCGGCAGCTACTTCTGTTGCACTTCGTGCTACAAAAACTAAAACAGTATAGTATCCACTAAAAACTTTCAATTTTTCTATCAACTTTTCTCGGGAAAATATTAGTATCGTCTGCTTGTAATTGTGATTATGAGTCATATAACTGGGGATTCTCGGATAACTGGATCAACCCCATGGAAGAAAATTTAGTAATTAGGAGTTCAGGATTTTCTCTATCTGATCGATCTCCTCTCGTTCTAGAGTGTATAACAGACTTAGGTTTCATCATTGTCTCCCATGGCGGCCCATGTGTGAACAGATTCGAGATTGAGGAAGAAAAGGTTTTTTAAGTATTGAGGAAACTTTAATTTAATTCTCTCGTTTAATTTGTTAATTTGATCCTTTCTTCTTGGCCTTGTTTGTGCAAGCAACTCACCAGACGACATGACCCCACTGCTACTTCCCTAAATTTGAAGGAAATTACTCACCAGAGAATGGTGGTGTTTGGCACAACTTGGGAGATTATAAATTTTGGCCGCGTTAAATGTCATAAATTTTATTTAATTTGTTTTTTTTGAATTTTTTAAAACTTTTGATTAAATTATTTTTATTTTTAAAATTAAAAAATTAAAAAAATTCACTAAATACAAAAATAAGAAACATAAAATTCGACTTATTGACTTATTTTAACTTATTTTTGTTTTTTCTAAATTTTTTAAATATTTTGATTAATTTTTTTTACTCTTTCGGATCGTTTCGATAAGAAGAGTTTAAAAATATAATAGTTTAACTAAATGATAAAAAAAAAGTTACTAAAGACGAAAATTTATAACATCAAATAAGCAAATAAGTAATTATCCTAAACATGACCTATATCTTGTAGCAGAATCAAATAAGTAAATAATTATCCCAAACATGACCTATATCTTGTAACAGAAGTTGTGAGTGATTAGTAAAAATTATTACTTAAAATTAAAATAAATAAATAAAAGTTATCGTGATTTATAACAAAAGTTGTAATTGTTTAAAATATATTGTAATTTATAATTAAAAATAATATAAAGAATCTAAAAGATATAACAAGAAAATTTGCCAAAATTATATTTTAATTATGGATAATGCTAACTACCGTCCACTAGGCGATGGTTAATAACTTAATAGGAATAAAAAAAATTTCAATAGTAATATTTTTTTTTTGTAAAACATATTATTTTTACAAATATTAATATATTTTATATAAATATCTACACATTATATACTATTTAATCACCGTTCATTGGGGGCAATAGTTAGCATTTTACTTTAATTATTTAGATGCTTGAAAATTTATTAAGTAATGGGAATTTCACAGGTATATGGATTATTGTTAGATATGCTTTTAGTGATTAATACGTGGTTGTCTTCTACGTATGTAACATTACTAAAATCTTAAAATAAAATAAAAATTCTTTTTAGTTTAATTATGAATTAAATTGTCAAATATATATAAAAAAATTACAATTTAAATCACTAAAAAATAAACCTGATTTAGGATATCATCAGCTCATCAGAGTTTGAAATGGTGGAGTTTGTAGAAATCGCGCGCTTGTTAACAAGGGAGAGTCAAGCAACGAGCACTATAATTATCGTAATGATGGTATGATAATTATTTTTTCATGATTATATTTACAAATTAAGTGTTGGGAGAATTTCCAACGCCGACATAAAATACATGTTCGGGGATCCAAAAAATACATCTTTATTAAACTTTCAAC
>JAOTRH010225087.1:0-10378 GCA_034768845.1 Heliamphora exappendiculata
AGTTGGTCCAAATAGTTGAGCCAAACATTCTCAAAGTGCATTACAAATAATTTAATTTGAATAATTAATTTAAAATTATATATATAATTATAAATATATTTTACAAATACCATTTTTATTATATATTTTCAAAAAATTCCTTATTCCAAAAATAAAACTGTAACATTTTTCTTTCCCCTCTTACTTTGCCTTTCTTCTCTCTCCCTCTCTATGTTCCTCGATGGCTGATGACTTGGCCTCCAAATTTGCATTTGTGACCGAAACGATCAATTTTAGCTGTGCGTGTAGTTTTACACTTACATTTTACACAAAAGAACTTTATTTTACACAAAAGAACAAAAGTAAAAACATTACTCACACTTATGGCCCACATGAGCCACGCCCCAACACTTGCGGCTGTGGCTTGCCAGTTTTAACAATTTAATTTTATGGATTTAGTTAATTAATCTCCCTCATAACAGTTTGACAGTTTCCACAAATTAATTTTATATATTTAGTTAAATGTAATGGATTTAAATTCAGCAACTTTCCCGGAATAATGGTCCATCATGCAATTATAGTAAAAAAAAATAGAGATATGGACAAAAATTGATAAAACTGTTACATGATTTTTTTCCTAGAGGAAGTAAAGGGTAAAAATAATATTCATGTTAATTATAAAAGGATAAATATACAATTTAAAAGTAACTTCACATAAATTTCCATTTCATTACAATCTAAGGGCATTGCACGTGCCAAATTCTAGCGTTAAATATTTGAATAAGATTCTGCAGTGGATTTTGGTGTAATGCATTAATCTAAGGTCTAATATCATATAATTTTGGTAAAATAAATAAAGAGCCATTAAATTGATGCATTGCACACACAAAAAAAGCATGGTTAAAGATCCTAGTTCTAAATATTTTAAAGGTTAAAAAACTCCTAAGTTTGCAGTAAATACATTAGTACCTTATAATTCTAAAAATTACATTCTACCCTCCATTACAATCCTCCCCATTCCGCTAATTAGTTCATCCCATTCCTTTAGTCAACGCTGTTCAAAAAATTTAAAATATCAATTTCAACCATGTTAAATTCTCCACCTATTGTATTTATCTCTTTGTTTTTTTATACCAACTTCCTAAAGTCATTATGTAGCTCTCTACCATACCAATGATTTTTTTAAAACCCTTTTAAAATCTCAAGGGTAAAATAATGAAATATAATTTAGAGAACCACATGTATTGGCTACAGAAGGATAAATGTATTTTACCCTATTTTAAAAGGTTAAGTTTGGCCTCATTTAAAAATGATGCATCCATGAAGGGAGAAGGAAACACAAGCACGGTTGAGCCAAAAACAATTAATTGTACCTATTCGAGACGAGATTTTCCAACACAACGGTGAACTCAAGCTTGTTCTGTGGGAGGGAGCCAACAGTGAACAAGCTTTTCTCCCCATCGTACGCAAAAACTTTCCCGGCAAGCTCAGTGTCGTACGTCTCCTGCACTTTTTCAAGAACCCTTCTGCCAACGCCTTTTGCGTCAACAGGGTTCCCGTCTTCATAAAACAGAGAAACCTGAACAAAAAAACGCAAGCAAAAATATTCAGGTACGGACACCCTGCCCCTCGTTTGCCGAACAATATTTATATGCCCGTTTGGGCTAAACAAGTTTATGAGCTTTTTGATCCCATCTTTGTATCTATTATTTATTACTACTATTACTATTATAAAAGGCAACACTTAGTGTGCACTAAAAAGTAAAACTAACTCACATTTTTGGCATACTTAAATTACCATCCAAACAACAAAATATTACGGACTACCTAGAACAAATTTCAGTTAAAAGAAGGGCAATGTAGGAAACGAAAACAGACTCAGCCCACGCAAAATAGTTTACCCATGATTTTGCAGTTGTGTGGTTAAAAACTTCTTTTTTTTGCACGACCCCATTTTTGTAAAGGCTGTGAAAACACTTTTTGTTGCATACTTGGAGATCAAAGACCAATCAAAGGAGGCGGTGGTGGTGGTGTGATCAATAAATAAACAAATAAGTAACTTCTGTCCTAAAGAACTACTAATTTATTCAAGCCAGTTAAAGGTCAATTATCACTAACCCAATTGGCTTATGTTATTCATATTTATTGACTAATAAACAAAAAGGTTAATAAACAACTATCATAAAAAGGACAAATTTTAATACAATAATGTTAAAAAAAATGCACACAAAACTATCCAAAATCCGAAGTAAATGGCCAAGATTCGTTTAGAGTATAAATAAACAACTATAATAAAAGTACAAATTTTAATAAAGTAATGTTCAAAAAAATACCCACAAAACTATCCAAAACTCAAAGTACATGGCCAAGATTGTAAATAAACAACTATAATAAAAAAGGAAAATTTTTAATACAATAATGTTAAAAAAAATACCCACAAAACTATCCAAAATTCAAAGTAAATTGCCAAGATTCGTTTAGATTGTAAATGGTCAAGATTTGCTTAGGGCGTGGCTCACATCTATATTTAAATGCATCCCCTACGCATCACTTTTAGGCTAAAATTCTTGATATATTTTTTAGGCTCATTAGTACATAGACATTTCAATTTCAATACAAAGTAAAGTGTAAATTAAAACTTAGTACAGTACTAATTATAATGTTATATAGCTTTGGAAAAAGATAATTACGCTGTAATGGAAAAAGTAGGTATCAGATCTAGCAACGCCAACTTTGAAATGGTTAGTCAGGAGTGGGAGTTTTTGGCCCTTGGAACCAAAGCCATTCCTGGCCATTGGAGTGCGTTTTGAAGGAGCGAGAGGTAGAGCTGGTGGCAGGGACTCGGACACGTCCGCCTTTGAAGGTTCCATGTCCCAATTCCCGACTGATACAAAAACCAACAACTTAGCTTAGTGATAACACATGCAAATAAATAATAATTTCAGATACTGTTTTTTTTTTTTGCAACGAAGAAAGAAAAAAAAACTGCAACATTAACTAAATTTGATCAGTTTATTTTTTCAATTTTGAGTAAAATTTTGAGACTGTTTCATGAGTATCTATCTATTCTGAAAATTAGAGTCAAGAATCATTATGTATGATGCATATTTAAATTGGAAAATAGTATTCATTCTCCATTGGTAGGCCGGTGCATGATCAGAAAATAATACATGAATAAATGTGCAAAATATATTAATAAATGTAAAAGTGGTAAATATCACATTTAAAAGTGCATTAATATTAAAAAACTTTATCCCAAATAAACTATTACTCACTATCAAGTGGGCAATGATTAGCGACAAAAATTTGAATTTAATGCAACATGAGCCAAATATTGGGTAAAATTTTGGGTAATCGTTTTAGATAAAACTTTCAGCTGGATTTGTTTTTCTTCTTTAAGCTAAAAGCCTAGAACAGAAGTTTGAAAACATGCTTTTTAGTCAGAGCAACGGCAGAGACCCAAAACCCCATTAAACAAGCAAATTTAAAAACACCAAAAAACTCAATGCAATTTACAAGGTCAGCTTAAAAGCCTTAAACTTCAACCAAACAGCGTGGATTTTTTTTTTGGGGTCTTTTGCAGCCAAAAACTCAGAACAGTGCCCGCACTCGCATTGATAAAAGGGTAATGCATTGATAAATATTGATATTGAAAGTCCCAAATTAACTACTATTGGACCAATATTTAAAACACCGGTATAGAGATTAACCAAAGCTCAAAAACTCAGAAATTGACCTATTAACCTAAATCCAACATAAAAATTTGGTAATAAAGCCTTAAAGTTAGAAATTCAAATGAAAGGTTGATTTAAAGCGAACATTGAAGTTGAAGCGTCAAACACTGTCGCGTATAGCTAACTTACTTATAAGCAAGTTTGATTAAGTTAACGAAATTAATTTTTTTGTCTTCATTGAACTTTTTTTATTATTTAATTAAATTTTTATACTTTTTAAACTCCTCTAATTGAGAGGAGTCGAAAAAATAAAATTTTTTGATCAAAATATAAAAAAAGTTCAGAAAAAACAAAAATAAGCAAAAATATCAAATCAGTGAATTTATAAGTAAAATAAATAAATAATCAAGGTATGCCAAACGGCCCAGTAGCAAAAACCCATTCAACAATACATGAATATTCTTATTGTGTTCCGAAAAAACTGAAGCAAACTAATGAACCATGATGCGTGAAACAATCACATTTGAGTCCCACAATACAATATATCGTGAGCCAATGAAGAGACTAAACCTATTTAGATTATACTTTTTACGAGATCTTTAGTTTAGTATTGGAATTTTTTTTCTAACTTTTGATTTTGTCAAATCAAAAGTTGTGTTCTAAATATTGGTATTGCATATGGTATGCGAGATTTTAGTATCTCGATACTGATATTTATATTGTCCAATATTAATAGGTTCAATATCTGATCAAAAGCCACAGAATAAAAAAATAGAACAAATAAGAAATGAATTAAAAGGTGAAACCGTAAAAGCAGAGTAGAAAGTTGATCCAAACAGAGCTTAAAAATTATTCTACACAGAAATACAACAGAAAGAACGATTCGGTTGCTTAAAACTGAAAAGAAAATTGAGCAAAACAACGAAACTATCTCTCACTAAGAATACCAACATCGGATCATATATGAAGCAAATAGTAGCACTGTAGCACTGTTCGATCCTTCAAATAGCGACGAGAACAAACAGTGAAAACAAAGAGCGACGACAACACAAAACAAATGAAACAAATCACATTTGATTTGAGTGACAAAATACCATAAATCACTAGTCAACGAAGAGACTAATAAATCTGTTTGGATTTTTCCAAAAGTAGTGTTCCAAATATTTGTTTCTTGTCTCAATACCGATATTCATCAATCGATCACTATTCAATATTATGAGATTCAATCCCGATACTATGATCAAATCATCCTAGAGAGAAAATACAAGAGTAAGAACGATTCGGTTGCGTAAAACTGAAAAGAAAAATGAGCAAAACAACGAAACTCTATCTTATCTCTCACTAAAATTACGAACATCAGATCACAGGAAGCAAACAGTAGAACTGTTTGATCCTTCAAAGAGCAACACGAGAAAAACAATGAAAGCAAAGAGCAACACAAAACAAATGAATCAATCACATTTTAGTGACAATATAAGACGTATACGGTTTTTAGTATCTCGATCGATATTTTTGCTTATCAGTGTATCATCAATCAGTATTGTCCAATATTATTAGATTCAATAGCAAGAACATGATTAAATCCACAGAATAAAATGCATGAAAAGGGAAAACCGTAAAAGCAGAGTATAAAGTTGATCCAAACAGACCTTACAAATTATTCTACACATAAAATACAACGGAAAGAACTACTGGCCGTTTGCGTAAAACTGAAAAGAATAATGATCAGCAAAACAACGCAAGAATGAGAACATCGGATCATAGGAAGTAAATAGTATTACTGTTTGATCCTTCAAAGAGCAACGAGAACAACCAATGAAAGCAAAGATCAACACAACGAATGAAGCAACACAAAACTGGAAAAAAGAAGAAGAAAACAGCGAAAACATGTACCTGTTCTTCTTCGACAGATGAACACGAAGAATAAGGCGCGACAGCGGAAAAGAGAGAGAGAGAGAGAGAGAGAGAGAGAGAGAGAGAGGCTGAAACCCTAGAAAGGTAAAGAAGGTGACGATAGAGTTTCTGCTGCGGGATAACACTACGAGTAGTTGCGGAAACGGAAAACACGACTATTTGTACGATGGGATTTTATGCTCTTTTTTTTTTCCGGGTATTACCCCGCACATTCTCTAAAATTCCTAGAATCACTCGTCGCCGACATTAATAAAGTAAACTCCATATATATATTTTTTATTTGACAATAATAAATAAACTCAACTCTTTCACCTCCCATCATAAATGCTCCCATAATTGTCCCAAATCACACTCGTCGGAGTACTAATTAATGGTACAATCATTTAAAAAATAATAATTTAATCTAAAATTTTATTTTGATAATTTACTTGAAAATAGATCTTAGGAAATCTTTTTAATAATATTTGAAATTTTTATGTCATTAAAATATTTTTTATGAAATTTAATATTATTTAATACTCGGTTAATTTTTTTCCAACAGTATAACACATATTAAAAAATATTTATAAAGATTTTATCATTCTATTTAATTTCAATTCTAAAATATCTCATGATTTTATGTTTATTTCAGTATGTTATAGTAGGAGAGCACATGGATCGATTTGGTTCGATTCCGTACTAAATTTAGGATCGAACCAATTTTTATCGATTTTAATTTTTTGAACTCAGAATCAATTCAATCATATTGTAGAACCAAAACAAACTAAATCAATAAAAATCGGGTTGATTCGGTTTGGAACCACAGTTTCATGAATTTTAAAAATTATTTTGGGCACCTGAAAAAAATTACTATGCATAAGTTTTAAAATTTTGAAATTGATAGTAAATAAAAACTAAAACTCATACATTATAATAAAAAATATGAAATAAAAGTGTAAATAATTATTTTACAATTTATTTACTAAAAGAAATGACAATTATCTAATAAGAAATTCATAAAAATAAATAACATATAAAAAATAAATAACAATTAATAATAATTATCTAATCTAATAACTCTTTTTTTTCTAATTTGTAAAGTTAAAAAATTTTTTATTTGTTTTATATGAATCTTTACAATAATTATAAATGTTATTTAATGGTTAATATATATATATATATATTCAATTTTTGGGTTTGGTCGGGTTAATCCTAGACTAACCCAAGAACCGAACCAATATTAACGGTTTACAATTTTTTAGAATCCGGGACCAAATTAATTACTAGTAAAAATCGAACCAACCCAACCCAGATAGGTCAAATTAATTCAATTTTATGATTTCTCGGATCTTTTGTGCACCCCTATGTTATAGTAATATAATATAGTTGGAAACGAAATGCTTTATATGGCAGATTAAATTTTAAATTTATGGTAATAAATGATCTTAAATAGATAGGATCATATTGTATTGCATTCTCAGTCAAAACTATTTTTATGATATAAATTTCAAAAATATATTGTATTACATTGTTCTATTACACAGATTTTTCGGTTACAAGTTCTAGAGCGAAATTACTTTTAGAAAATATCAAATCTTGTTTATATAAAAAAATATGAACATATAATCATTCTGTTCATCATAATTTGTTTTATCCTGTTAACATTTTATCACTTTTTATCTCAACTTATTTTATCATGTTAACATATTCTCACTTCTAAGTAAGTCGTCTTACCATATTCTTATATTCTCACAAGTTGTCGGCATATGAAAAAATATGAACATACACTTACTCTATGTATCACAAATTATTTTATAATGTTAACACATTCTCACTTTTAATATTATTTATTTTATCATATTTATATATTTTTATTTTTAAGTAAGTTGTCTTACTATGTCCTCACATTCTCACAAGTTGTCGACATATGCACATACATCAAAAGTTGTATTTTATCAAACAGAATAACCTTATTAATATTCTCATTTTCGATAAAATAAATTCTATTTTCAATTTAAAATTTTTTCTGCATGGTTACAATTTAACTTTCCACCAATCATTTAAAGTGCAAAATATAATGCAAATAAGACCATGATACGACTACCAAAAATAGATAATTTATAATGCAAACAAGTTCATGAAATGATTATTTCATAAAGTGCTATTTTCTACAATACATAAACCTTCGTATAAGTAAGATTTAATATTTTCTGAAAGTGACTTTACTCTAGAATTTGTAATTCGAAAATTTGTGTAATGGAACGGTGTAATACAATATATTTTCAAAATCTGTGTAATGAAATAGTTTTAACTGAGAATGAAATACAATATGATTTCATCTATTTAGAATCTTTTATTACTATAAATTTGATATTTAACCTTCCATATAAAATATTCAGTTTTCAACTATATTATATTACTATAACATGTTAAAACAAATATAAAATCATGAGAAATCCTAGAATTAGAATTAAATGGGAAGATAAAATCTCTAAAAATATTCCTTAACATGTATTATAACGTTGAAAATAAAACCAGTCGAGTATTAAATAATATTAAATTTTATAGAGAACATTTTGAGTGTATAAAATTCTTAAAAATTATTAAAAAGATCTCGTGGAATAACTGTTCAGAGTATGAAATATTTCCACAAATAAGTTGCGAAAATAGAACCATAAACAAATTAACCCTTTAAAGGATGATAAATAATATTTGTAATAATAATGTTAGAGATACTAACTTATTATAGCTACTCTCGTAAGTTTTTTAAATCTTAAAATCTAAATTATTACAAAGGTAATTTTGAAATAAAAAATACGATTGGTTTCGAGAGGCTAAAGAAGGGTGTTTTTTTTTTAATAATAGTATAAATGAATATATATTAAATATGTTTTAATTTTTTAATAACAATTAAATAAGTTTAAAAAAATTTCAATTTTATTTATTTAAGATTCTTAATAATAAATGGTGTTTATTGGAATTTTGCTAAATAATTAAAGCATGTAAAATTTCTAAACTTGACACTAGTAATAAAAATTTATGTCTATTATCAGTTCTTTCTCCCGAGTTGAGACCATCATTTATATAGACTAAATCTTTGTGAGTTACATGGTGAAAAGTTCATAATGGTGAAAAAAATATATTACGGGTGAAAAAATTAGTAATTGAGACAAATAATTTTCACAGTCCGAAATCAGAAAAATAAAAAGTTTGAAACATTAAATAACTAGAACTAGAAGCCTAAGCCCAGTAAGAATATACATTTATATTAAAATTTCAAAATAAAAAATACGTGGAGTAATGATTACTTTTTTTTATTATTGTAGTAATTATAGGTTTTATTTGTAAAAAACGCAAAATTAATTTATCTTTCATATGAATTTGAAGATATATGATTATTTTTAGATTTTTCGTATTAATTTGTTGAGAATATTTATATAAAAAAAAATTTAAACATCGAAAAAGACCTTACTGGCGCAATATTAGGACCACCAGGGGATGTTATTATTTAGGGAGAAGAGAAATTACATAATACAAGGGTTTGGCAAGCAGCCAAATGCGGCCTAACACCCAATCGAAAACGTTCATACACAGTGAGACTGTATTGTGAGACGATGCCATTTTCATAATTCCATTGCAATCGTTAATCTCAGCTCCTTTTGGTTTTCTAGATCCGTAAATCAACTTGATCCCGCTCCAATCCCTTCGCTTTTGTGCTTTATTTTCCTGAATTTCATGGCCCTAACTTCTCGAATTTTGAAAATAAATATTTTTGTTTGAATCTCCGGCTTGGCGCACAGCATTTTGATCCAATAAGCTACCCTCAGTTTTATCAGATCCATCATGCCTTCCCAATCTTTCTGAGCTTTCTTGAACGCTATCTTATTTTGTTCCAACCAAATAGACCAGACGATTACAAAAAATAGAGCTTCCATAGTTGCCTCTCGAAGCCCTTAATTGGAGCCCTAAACCACCATTCTGACAGAACCATAAGGGACTCTTGTATTGTCCATTCCATTCCCCACCAGTTCAAAGCTTCACTCCATGTTCTCCAAGCGAAATGACACCTTACTAGCAAGTGATCCACAGATTCCATTTCAGCCCTGCATAGGAGGCATTTTCCACTGTCTGCGGCTTGGAGAGTTTTTCTCTTTGCTAAAGCTTCATTTGTCGAAATTCCCCCCAATAATGATTTTTCAGAAGAAGATTTTACATTTTGGGGGGACTGGATTTTTCCAGATTGAGTCAACATTTTCCAGGAGTCTTTTCGTCCCAGTATCGAGCAAACGTAAGAAGGACCTTGCCGAAAAGCTTCCATTAAGTTCATCCTGTTAGAATCTGTAAATTTCATTGGTCATGAAAATTCAGATTTCAATAGCTTGAGCAATTACAATTGAATTGACCATTCAATTGCAATTGAAGCTTGGAAACCAACAGCCATGAGTGGCTATTGATTTCAGGGGATAACCCTTCATAATGGAAAGGCTGTTTGGCATCACTTAGAGGAAGGGGATGGGGCAGGCTCACGGAGAAGAGGAAGAGACAGAGCCAGGTGCTATGTTCTTCTCCTGGGAGCTCTGAAGTCTCAGAAGATGAAGATGAAGAGACAGAGAAGAGAAAGAGACACAGCCTGAATTCAATTGCCATAAGTGGAAATTGAATTCTCTGTGCCCACTCAACTCTCTATGACTCTTCTCCTCATTCCTCTGTGGCTATAAAATGATCATCTCCCTATGAGAGAAACACAACACAAACAACACAAGATACAGAAGACAACAACGTCTGATACACAGAATTGAGAAAAACAGAGCAAGACCGAAATCTCAATACAG
>JAOTRH010225098.1:0-10378 GCA_034768845.1 Heliamphora exappendiculata
TCATATTTATTCTTTCTCTCCAACATGAAAAAAATTAACAAGAGTGAAGATATAAATTTTTTAAAAAAAATACATATATATATATATATATAAATTACTGAAAATATAGACCAAGTAATATATTTTTTAATAAAATTAAGAGTAAATTTAATGATAATTATTAGTAATGTTAAAAATTATAATGAGTCTACTAAAAATTGTTTAATATGTTATTTAAAGTGTGTAGCACAATAATTGCTAGTAATTATAATATAATCGATCTGTATGCATTCTACCATGACCAAATATACAAACAAAACTGGGTTAGTGGGATCTTTCCAGGAACATTCCCTAGCAGATCCCAAACAAAAACAAAATATTAAAATTAAATCCTTATCTTCATTCTTTAATATTCATCCACGGAGTGTAAATTTATTTACGGACTTTAAAAATAAATAAAATTATTTTTAATTAATTTATTAATTTTTAATAAAAATAAATCCACCACCTAACCCCTCTCTCTCTCATCTGCATTTATGGAAGTTATAGTGTTGGTTTGACTACACGAATTTAAATTAGTTTTTTATTTTATTTTTATTGCTTGGGATCAATTTTTGGTTTTCAATTTATATTTTGAGTTTAAAAAATAAAAATACTTTTTAAAATACGGGTTAAACAAGAACTCAAGTCTCTGTTAGATAATTTAGCTTAAGCTTAGATTTTTTGCTTTTTTGACTTTAAGTCAAATAAATAAATAAAATATTATTTGATAATGACGAATTTTAAAACTCTCGCTTTTTATTTTTTTATTTTTTAAAAATAAAAAATATTTTTCATACCTCATAAGACATACTATTATTATATCATTACCATTGTTTATTCAATTTTGCGTCGTTATTTCGTACCGCCACCGTAATATCATTTTTATCATACTTCAAAATATCTAATAGTTTGCCCATTTGTATACCAAGTAAACAATTGTACATAAAAATCTCCTCATTGTGGTTCTGGAGGGCTCTTAAATACATGATTTTAAATTTAATTGTGAGTTATAACTCTTATAACTTATTTAAAAAAAAGGTGCAAATTTTTTACAGTCGAAAGCATTCTAGAAGCCATAAGTTAAAAAGTGACTTTCTAAAATTATTTTACCGAGTCGATTTGTTAGGGATTAAAACATGATCACTGTTTTCGCCGACAAATAACAAAGAACTCACAAAATCACGTAATATAAACAAAAAAGAGAGAATGAGACAATCGCACGATCATACACAAAATTTACGTGGTTCGACAAGACGTGCCTACGTCCATAGGATCATACTTTCTCTATATTTGATTAGAAGTTACAAGAGAATAAGTTCTTGGGGAGATGAATACAAAGAAAGCAAGAAAAAAAACTCAAAACTCCATGACGACTGCAAACCTAAGGCGCTTATATTAGTGTGCTGACTCACACAAACCGCTTGAGTGATCCGTCAAGTAGTCGTCGAGCGGTCTCGTGCAGCTCTCATTATCTTGCTGCAAACACGCTACCGTTCGAGCAGTCTATTCATCGCTCATGCGATCTGCCCAAAATTTTGATTTTTCTTTACAACTCAACAATTCTCTCCACTTGAAATAAGACCACTCCAAGTCTTGAGATATCCTAACAAACTCACTAACACCTTGAAACTACCAACGTAACCAATTAAACTTGGTTTTTAGCAAGAAAGATAACGCATTGGATATCACTGTAGAGCATCAATTTGTCAACCTTTTTACCTAACTCGTCCAAAAGTCTCCGTAACCATACCATCTCTTTTCTAGCCTCAATCACAGCAGCATACTTTGCCTCTATAGTAGAAAGTGCCACGATCTTCTGTAACTTTGAAGCCCAACTCACTATTGTATTTCCCAAGGTGTAGACAAACCTGGTGGTGTTCTTCTTACTGTCAATATCACTGGCTAAGTTAGCATCCATATAGCCTTGCAGTTTTAGCAATGCCCTTGTAAAACACAAGGATATCTGTGTAGTTCTCTTTAAATATCTCAGAATTCATTTGGCAGCATCTCAATCCTGCTTTCTAGGATTACTCATATATCTATTGACTACTCTCACTGCATGTGCGATCTCTCATTTGGTATAGACTATGGCATACATTAGGCTACAAATAGCCTATGCATATGGAACCTTACTCATGTGCTCCTACTCTTGCTCTATCTTTGGAGACTGATCATTAGTTAGCTTAAAGTGGCTAGCTAAAGGTGTACTTACTGGTTTGGCGCCGTCCTTATTGAATCTGCTAAGTACTTTCTTCACATACTCTGCCTGTGAGAGTCTCACGATCCCTTTAACTTTGTCTTTGATGATTCTCATCCCAAGGATTTGCTTGTCAGCTCCTAAACCTTCATAACAAACTGCTTTGGCAACTGCTGCTTCAACTTGTTGATCTCCTCGATGCATGGTCCAACAACGAGCATATCATCCACGCACAGCAGTAAGATGATATAGGAACTGTCAAAACACTTGACATAACAACAATGATCTGCTTCCAACCTAGTGAACCCGATATTTTGCATGAAGTTATCAAACTTTTTATACCACTGCCTTGGAGCTTGTTTCAGACTGTACAGGCTCCTCTTCAACTTGCAAATCATGTCTTCTTTGCGTTGTACTGCAAATTCTTCAGGTTGACGCATATGAATGTCTTTTTCTAATTCACCATGAATGAATGCAGTCTTGACATCTAACTGCTCCATATATAAGTCTTCTGCCACTACAATTCTCAGTGTTGTTCTAATTGTTGTCAACTTCACAACTGAAGAGAATATTTAAGTGAAGTTAACTCCTTCCTTCTGCTGAAATCCTTTGACAATTAATCTTGCCTTGTAGCGCTTGCTGCTCTCATGTTCTTCCTTCACTCTATAGACCCATTTGTTGTGCAAACCCTTCTTTCCTGTTGGCAGTCTTTTTAACTCCAATATTTGGTTTGTCAGTAAGAAATTCATCTCATCTTTTATTGCTAACTACCACTTTATTGAGTTCTCGGTCTGCAAGGCCTCTGCATACCTCTCTAGCTCACCACTGTCAATGAGCAGAATGTAAAATAAGGACGATGAGAACCGTTGTGACGGTCTGATGCTCCTGGAAGACCTCCTGATTGCTGTCACTAGCGTACTGTGCTCCACTTGTGGATTCACATTCTCCTTGTATTTCTCATCCCTATTTTGTTAAGCTCTTTTAGAAATATCATCCAAGTCAATGAACTTGAATTTTTTCGTCTATGGCATTACACTATTTGTCTCTGCCTTGACCTCATTGTACATCATCTATTCATTGAATACCACATTTCTACTTTTGATGATCTTCTGATTTTTGTCATTCCAAAGCTAGTAGCTAAACTCGTCATCACCATAGCAAATAAAATAATATTTTTTAAATCTTGATTGCAACTTACTTCTAGCATCAAAACCAACATAAACATTTGATGTGCAATCAAATACTTTCAGAAAATATAAGTTTACATCATTTCTGCTCCATACATCTAACACCATGAATCTTCTCATGACAATAATATTATCCGTTTTGGGCATAACCCTCACGATTTTTGTTCTTCCTAGGAGGTCACTCATCCTTGTATTACTCTAGCATGAGCACGCTTAACTAAGTTCTACTAGGGTCTCTATCACTTAAAAAAATGCTTCGTTGCTATGTAAGGGTTCAAATTTTTTTCTTTATAACTCAAGAACTCCATCTCCATTTTCGATGTGAAATACCAAAATATCACAATCTATCTCCCTTAGGGCTGCACGTCCCCGTACAGTGGCCTACCAGTTTCGGTAGCCTGCCAGTTCTTATCAACCCGCCCACTCAGTAGCCCGCCCACATGACATGCGAGACGGTAGGAGCCCACACTCAGAGGTGAGGAGAGTGGATTCTGATACTATTTTTAACGCCTCGACCTTTCTCATGGCAACGGTTTTGTCTATTTTGGGCAAATCCCTCACGATTTTGTTATTCGCAATAGGTGACCCATTCTTGCATTACTCCAGCGTAAGCATACTTAACTGAGTTTTGCTAGGGTCTCTACCACTTGAAAAAAGACCTCATTGCTATGTAAGGGTTCAGCGGTTTTCTTTTATAGCTCATTGACTCTCTCTCTCTTTTCGATGTGGGATACTAGGATATCACAATATATCATCTAAAATTCTAAAATCAAAAGGCACTGATAGTTCACGATTCAAAAGGTAGGCTATTGTGTTCACTGCATCATCCTAAAAACATTTAGGTACCTCGGAATGAAATCTCATGCTCTTGGCTCGCTCATTTAAAGTATTGTTTATCTGCTCAGTCACGTCATTCTGTTGTGGCGTTCTAAGAATAGTTTTCTCCCATCTGATTTCACTAGCAGTACTCCCTGGATCTCCCGTCTGTATAGTCACCTCCGTTGTCTAACCTCATACACTTTAATTTTAGCCTAGTCTCAGATTCAATTAACGCTTTTCATTTCTTAATTGTTTCAAACACATCAGACTTATTCTTTAGGAAGTAAACGCATACCTTCCTGCTGGAGTCGTCAATAAATGTAACATAGTACCATGAACCTCTAAGAGATGCAACTGGGAAAAGTCTCCACAAATCTGTGTGCACCAATTCTAACCTCTCTGATTTTGGTGTCCTGCCACCTTTCAAAAAATTGATCTTCCTCTATTTTTAAAAAATGCAGCCCTTACACAAATCAAATTCTACAGACTTCAAACCCTAGAATTTATCTTTTGACTACAGAATTCTCATTCCCTTCTCGCTTATGTGCCCTAGCCTCTAATGCCATAAGCTCGTGTTTGACCCATTATCTGCAAGTGCTACTGTATCCCTTATACTTGAGGTCATGTACAAAGTACCTATTTTTATTCCTTGAGCTACTACCATAGTCTATTTGGTGACTTTTCATGTGCTACTAAAAAAAGTTACTGAATGTCCTTCAGCATCCAGTTGCCATACTGAAATTAGATTCCTCATCAATTTAGGTACGTGTCGTACCTTATATATTTGCCACACTGACCCATTTGGCCCTCTAATTCTAGCATTGCTTGTACCTACGATATCCAACGCCTCCCCGTCTGCCAAATACACTTTGCCAAAATCACCAGCCATGTAATTCTCGATTATTTTTCAGTGTGCAGTAATGTGAAAAGAAGCCCCTAAATTCAATACCCAGGAGTTAATTGGGCTATCCATTGATAAAAGTAGGGCATCTTAAACAATCTCTGTCAAGACATTGGCTGACTCGCCGTTAGCCTTCTTCTTCTGCTCCCTACAGTTCTTCTCTATGTGATCGGTCTTGCCACAACCCTACATATTGGCTGTCGTTTCGCCATGGACTTGCTTATGCCCCTTCTGAATTTTGACTTGCCACGATTTTGATTTCTATCATTACCTCTGCATGGTGCTTCAATATTTAATATCGTACCGGCATTAGACCCAGAGTTGAACACCTCACCCGAATCCATCTTGTGAACCTCCTCGCTCAATATCGAATCTCTGACATTGTCATACTTCAGTTATTCTTCCTGTCAGAGTTACTCACTACCATTCTCATTACCTACCAACCGTTTGGAAATGAGGCTAACACAATCAAAGTCCTAACTTCATCATCAAAATTGATGTCAACTGAAGATAACTGATTTGTGATAGTGTTGAACTTATTCAAATGTTATGCAACAAGTGTACCATCAGCCAGCTTAAGATAAAATAGTTCTTTTATAAGATATACCTTATTATTGGCGAACGATTTCTTGTACATGCTTGACAACGCAGCCATCATATCAGTCGTAGTCTTCTCCTTGATTACGTTATGCGCAACTGATCGGAACAACGTCAATTTAATGACTCCCAACACCTGTCTGTCAGGTAAAGCCCATTCTTCATCTTTCATGTTCTTCAATTTGGATCCCAAGAGCGATAAGTGTAACTTCTTCCCGTACAAATAGTCCTCTATTTGCATCCTCTAATAATCAAAGTTCGAGCTGTCAAACTTCTCGATTCCAATTGATCTTCTTTTTCTACTATATGTGTTTTTCAACCTCCTAACCTGAAGCTTTGATACAAGTTGTTGGAGATTAGAACGCGGTCACTAATCCCGTCCACGAACAACAATAAACTCACAAAATCACGAAATATAAGTAAAGAACAGAGAAAGAGACAATCGCACAATTACACGCAAGATTTATGTGATTTGGTAAGGTGTGCCTACGTTTACTAGATCACATTTTTACTATATTTGATTGGAAGTTATAAGGGAATAAGTTCTTGAAAAAAGGAATACGGAGAAAGCAAGCAAAAACTCAAAACTCTATGACAGCTGCAAACCCTAGGTGCTTATAACAGTGCGTTGCTTACACAAACTGTTCGAGCGGTTCCTCAAGTGATCATCAAGCGGTCATGTGCAGCTCTCGGTATCTACTGTAGACACCCCACCGCTCAAGCGATCTGTCCAAAACTTTGATTTTTCTTCACAACTCAACACAATTGAAATCAATGGGTATAATTAGAAATGATTATTAGTAGTCCCAAGCTATATTAGCATTATTTACATTGTGGTCTAATCTAATAATTTAATATACAATATTCTACGTGTAGTAATACTGATTCACCTTTGTTGAGTAAATTGAAAACAAAAACAACTTATTTAATACACATCAAATATTTGTATTTATAATTTGGTATATTTTAAAAGTTTATTTGATATTTTTTTAACAGTTCGACTACGGATGTAAAACACAAAAACAATCACAAACCACTAATTCTTCCGGGTAAAAACCTTCTTTGTTAAAGGCCTTGTTTGGGCTAAATTTAAACAATTTTGCTTATTTTTTTTATCTTTACAGAACTTTAATCATCTTTTAATTAAATTTTTTTATTTTTTTTACATCGTCTCAATAAGATAAACTAAAAAATAAAAAACTTAATAAAAAGATGAAAAAAGTTCTCTAAAAACGAAAATAAGCAATATTAAATTTGTTTTATTGACTTATTTTTATTTTTCTAAATTTTTTTTAATATTTTAATTAAAAAAATTTTACTTTTTTTGCTCATCTCGATGAGATGAGTCGAAAAGTATAATAATTTAATTAAAAAATTAAAAAATTATTAAAAATAAAAATAAGCAAAACAAAAATGTAAATAAGTAAATATCCCAAATGCAGCTAAAATAACACAACATTTAACCAATAAAAAACACCGTTGGCCCTGTTTGGGCTAAATCTTAATTTTTTTTTTGAATTTTTATTATCTTTTAAATAAATTTTTTTATTTTTCTAAATCGTTAAGAGGAGTCAGGAAGGTAAAAATTCTTGACCAAAAAATAAAAAAAATTTTACTAAAAACAAAAATAAACAATATAAAATTTAATTTATTGACTTATTTTAGTTTATTTTTTATTTTTTTAAACTTTTTTTTTATATTTTGATAAAAAAATTACTTTTTTAGACTGTCTTAATAAAAAAAAAGTCAAAATAATATAATAATTTAATTAAATAATAAAAAAATTAATTAAAAATAAAAATAAATAAAATAAAATAAACAAATAAGCATTTACCCAAACAACTTTTTGTAATTGTAATGTAAGGTAAGATTGTACCAACAAAAGAAGGTGAAGTTGACAGTTGGTTGAATTCTACGTTCCCATTGATCATCGACTGGCTGGTGAGAAGATGCGGCACTTCTCATCATCAGACGCGCGGAGCCACGCCACGCCACGCCACGCCACGCCACTCCAAGATTCGCAAATCCCAACCCCTTGCCGACCTCCCAAAGTAGCAAGTTAAGTGGTCACAACTCTTTAATGGGACGCTAAAAAAAAAAAAAACAAAGTAAAACAAAATAAAAATATTTTTTCCATTATTGTGCCATAAACAACACACCAGGTTTTTTTTTTTTTTTTAGTATCACTGCCTCTATCCATTCGCCACGTCGCCTCCCATTCCTGCAACCTTCCTTATTGTTGTTAGCTTTTGTTTGGCCTCTCTATTTCTGGAGTTATATTTAAACACTGATTTTTAAGTTAAATTATTAGGGTTGAGTATATGTTTTATATTTTGCTGAAGTCTAAAATGTGTAGGACTTTATAATTATATAGAAGTTAAAATTTTAGTGTTTTCTTATAAATAAGACTTCATAATTTTAGTTATCGTGTGAAAAGTTAAATCAAAGAGAGTATAAATTTAAAGAGAGAAGAACAAATACTAAGAGACACGAGAGTAATTCTTGAGCGAAAAATAAATTTATTTCAATATTTGGGTCATGAGTATCGAGTTTTGTAGTATTTTTAATCTCATAATTGTACATTTTATAATTATAGTAGATTATCTCTTTTACTCTTAGACATAGATAGGTTATGCTGAACCACATAGATCGTTGTATGAAATTTTTTTTTTGGATATATGCATGGTTGTGTTATCAATTGCATTCGATAATTGATTATTTAAATTTTAATAAGTAATATCAAAATTGAGGGTTGACGATTTAAAATCGCGGTAAAAAATTAAAGTACATGTATTATTTTTTATTTCAATTAGTATAGATTAAGAAATAATATTTTTTGGCACAGAAAGAGAAGGAATAGAAAAATAATTCATGGCGATGGAACTGTGGCGTTGTGGCAATACTACTTGACGAAGGGGATGATTCTTTGGCGGCCGCCGGTGTGTTTGGCTTGCAAGGGAATTGCATGAGTGCACTACTTTATTTATTGGGTAATTCCTTGATAATCTTGGGATTTTGGATCCTATTTGCTAATTTCATGGTTTCTTAAAACATTTTGCTTATTAATTTCGTGGCCTTCTAATATGGGGGGTTTGCATCTTGTGTGGCAATTAAATTTATATTAGCGATTTGAAGTTTTTTTACTACATTGATTCGTATATATAGTAAAAAAATTAAAAAAAAGGTGTCATATGAGATTTTTCAGTGTTGTAAATTCATTAGTACGATCAGAATTTCTAAATTTTAAATGGTTAAATAAAATTAGACAGATTTAGCATAAATTGGATTTGAACAGGGACTTATTTGATCACGGGTGATCAAGGGTGATCGAGAGTAATTTGATTTAATCAATGATAAAAGACTAATCATCAGTAGATGCAGTTGAAATTTTAGTTGTAAGTAAAGTCAAGTCAGACTGCGATTTTTTGATTGGACAAATGATTAGCAACCATTACATCTCGGCGAATAGGTTGAGTGACGGCGAACATCTCAACGAATGAGTATCGGGCATGTCGGTGTAGAGGTGCAAGTCTTGCTAATTTGAGTGTGGTGGATTGCGATAGTGATAAAATTGACATTGGCATCGATTATTCTTAGGGTGGTTTGCAGAGTTTAAACTAAGGTGAAAATTAAGTGTGTGTCTTGTATTCTGCAGACTTATGTAATTAGTATAGTCAAGTTAGAATTTTTAAATTTTAAATGGTGAAATAAAATTGGACAGATTTGGCATAAATCGGGTTTGAACATGGGCTTATTTGATCACAGATGATTGAGAGTAATCTAATTTAATCAATGATAAAATACTAATCATCAGTAGATGCAGTTGAGATTTTAGTTGCAAATAAAGTCAAGTCAGACTGCGATTTTCTGATTAGACAAATGATTAGCAACCATTACACCTTGACAAATAGGTGGAGGGGCTGTGAACATCTCGACAAATGGGTATCGGGCATCTTGGTATAGAGGTGCAGGCCTTGCTAATTTAAGTGTTGTGGATTGCAACAGTAACAAAATTGACATTGGCACCGATTATCCTCAGGGTGGTTTGCAGAGTTCAAACCAAGGTAAAAATTAGGTATGTCTTGTATTCTATAGACCTATATAATTAGTATAGTTAAGTCAAAAATTTTAGATTTTAAATGGCTAAATAAAATTGGACAGATTTGGCATAAATTGGGTTTGAATAGAGGCTTATTTGATCACGGGTGATCGTCAAGGTTGATCGAAAGTAATCTGATTGAATCAATAATAAAAGACTAATCATCAGTAGATGCAGTTGAAATTTTAGTTGCAAGTAAAGTCAAGTCAGACTGTAATTTTCGGATTGAACAAATGATTAGCAACCATTACACCTCGATAAATAGGTGGAGTGACAACGAACACCTCGACGAATGGATATCAGGCATCTTGGTGTAAAGGTGCAGACCTTACTAATTTGTGTGTGGTGGATTGCGACAGTGACAGAATTGACATTGGCACCGATTATTCTCATGGTGGTTTGCAGAGTTCAAACTAAGGTAGAGATTGGGTGTGTCTTGTGTTAGCCCAATGGTTTTTTAATTTGATTTTGATAATTTTTATAATTCATTTTCTAAGAATAAATAGTTTTAAATGGATAATATTTTATATTTTCAAAATAAAAGTGTTAACACATTT
>JAOTRH010225109.1:0-41204 GCA_034768845.1 Heliamphora exappendiculata
GAGAGTGACGCCGGTGAAATTCCTACAACACCCTCGGTAGGCGGCGAATCATTCTTAAGAAAACTGCGATTGCAGGACTCGGTTTGCAAATTTCATTTTATTATTCATGTTATTTCATTCTCTGTAATTTTCAGATTCTGTAAATTGTTGAAAGTTTAATAAAGATGTATTTTCTGGATTCCCGAACATGTATTTTATGTCGGCGTTGGAAATTCTCCCAACATCAGATTTGAGGGAGCTGAGCATGTGGGATACACGGAGCAATCGATTTAAAAAATTGTAAAAAATTAACTTTTTGAATTTTAAAACCTCCTATTTTCGGATAAAATATTCCACTAAATCAGTTTTCATTTCAAGCAAAATTTGTTTCTACCAAATCAGTTTTCTAAATTTTCATTTCAGTTTTACCAAATCTATGCGTAACATTTCAAAAAGATAGCTAATCTTAATTATGGGGCATATTAGATATAATATAATTATTTTAAATCTGATGAGATTAATTCTCTTAAAATAAATGTTGTAAGAATAAATATCTATTAAGTTTCAAAAAAAAGACTAATATTTAAAGTTATCTCTTTTTTTATCAGTAATATGATTTTTTTAATAATTTAGTTAGCCATAAAACTTAACTTTTTTCAGATGGATAAATCTATTTAAGCGTTTGTTTGAACTAAAATAGCTCAAACAATCAACGGTCACTATTAGGTTAGTATGTAATTTTGCCATTTTTAAGAATATTGTGCCCCATTAATTTTTTAGCCAAAGCCAATTCAATTTTAGCTGTATCCCATGATCACAACTCTATTTTCACACCCAAACACGCACTCTTCAGATTGTAAATTATCTGATTTTTAACTAAGTACATAGTTTGAGATGCCCTCTAAATTTTTTTTTGATGAATACTTTGTTATTAATCGATTATAAAAAGGTGTTTTGACTCGTAAAAAAATGTGTCGAATTTTCCTACCGAGATATATTTTGTCTATCAATTTTAAAAATCGTTTTATCCAATCAAACAATATTCAAAATTCATCAAATTTTGCAAACAACTAAAATAATATGTTAGGAATATTTTTCATAAAAAAAAAGCATTTCCAAAAGAAGTCGTTAATGCCATTGATATTAAGGGAGCATACCCAAATGCATAGGAGCTCTTGTGCTTTTAATTGATATATTTTTGGATATATTCTATTGATTAGATTTGTTTATTATGTAAAATTTGTCAAATTTATTATTTTTGTAAAAAATAAAATTTATTTGATATTTATAGCTATATAAATAAATTATATTCACTTATAAATAAATTAATAACAAATATAATTTTAAAGAAAAATTATATTTGTCTTTCTGATCATATAACAAAAAAATCAAATAAATTTTATTTATTGCATAAATAATAAATTTCACAAATTCTATATAATAACATAACTCAATCATAAAAAATATATTTAAAAAATATGCCTGCTGAAGAGCGAAGCAGAGCACAATTATTATGCAATAACATCAACTATTATAATTTATATAATCAAATTAAATTATATAGATAAACAATACTGTTTAATATGAATTAAAAACAAAAAAATAAAACTTTTTACTCAATTAACTAACTTAAAAAAATCACTTAAAAACAAATTAACAAACAATGTATTTTAAGTGTCTATTTAGGATAATTCTTAAGCTGATTTTTGTACCAAAAAAATTGATTTTTAAGTTGATCTATTGGGTTAAAAAAAACTTATTTTTTTATTTTTTTATATAAAAAAATTAATACATATTCCAAAAATCTTAATTTTTTTAAAAAAATATTATTATAATACTTTTTAAAAAAAATCAACTCTTCTTATAAAAATAAAAAAACTGCCAATATTCCAAAACTAAAATTTAAAAACTAAAAATAAAAATATTTTAAACATTTTAATAAAAAACAAAAAAAAAGCAAAAAAGCTATTAGAAGAAATTAAGGGTGTTTTATAGAAGTTGTAAGTGTTTGAAAGTGATTATAGTTTGTAATTGAAATAGAAAAAAAATTAGTTATAATTAGGAGTGTTTAGAAAAAATTATAATTTATAGATATAATTAATAACAAAAAATTAAAAATTACTAGCTAAACATCCCGAATTATTTTAAATAATCAAATTTTTTTTTCTCTTTTTTTTTTAAGTTTTAATACATCCCTAAATTGCATAAATTTTAATTTATTTATTTTTGGCTAAATATTAAAAAAAAAACTAATGTAGTTGTCGATCAGCCTCTTAGAAAAATCCGATCATTTCGTTGCCGCCACGTGCTTCCACGCTAAATCCGCCCTTGGTGAGCTGCTCTCTCTCTCTCTCTCTCTCTCGCAGAGAACGATGGGAGAAGGTGACGACTTCACTAGGGAAGAAGACAAGATGTTACGCTCCAGCGTTGTGAATCCTCACTATAATTCCAATCGGTTACCCCTCAACATTTCAAAAAAGTCACCGCGGAACCCTCTCTTCCTTCCCCACCGCCGCCTTCTAAACGCCAAACCCAAATCAATTCAGCTTTTCCTTCACCCCTTTTCTTCTCTCCACTACGGAATTTACCTCAGTTCAGAGATTGATGAAGATCCCAGCGGCCGCGGTAGAGAAAACCACACTCCACGTGTCGACATCCCATCTCACTTTCTTCTCTCGTCGGTATTTCTCTTCTCAGTTCGTCGACTACGTGTACAGAAACCAATCACAAATCACCGATTCTTATAGATAAAAATATGCTATAAGAAATAATAATCTGTGATTAATTCCGACGAGCACAGAATTAATTACAAATTATGGATTCATATCGGTGAAAATATGTTTTGATGATTATTTCTTTGATTGAAATATATGGGTACTTAGACTTTTTTTTCCCCTCATCCTCGTTATCTCTATATCTCTCTTTAACGCGTAGCCGAATCTATGACTAGGAAGATCTCTCGTGCTTTCTCTTTGATTGAATTTCTGATTCTTCATGGGTTTTATGAGACGGGGAAAGATCTTAATTGTCAAATCGTTATAGATTTAAATGGTGATTTGGTAGTTATATCATTGTGGGTTGCTTCCTGATTTGGGAATTTAGTCTTAGCTAGCAGTGGACACATGCATGCGACTGCAAATGTGTATTTAAAAATTAAAGTAAATTAAAAAATAAATAATAAAATAATTTAATTTTAAAATATCTTAATTGTCAAATGGTTATAGATTTAAATGGTGGTTAGTCTTAAGTAGGGTTCTTGGCAAACATATAGTGTGTACAATTTTTAATTTATTGCAATAAAAATATTAAATTTTAAAATTTTAAAGAAAAAAGGGAAGGAGTGAGAATGTAAAGTTTTTTAAAAACCAATATTGATACTGTCACAATATAAGTAAAATTGGATCACTTACAAAAAATAGTAATGGAATGATATAATTTTTATATTGTATCTTTAAAATTATAAAATAAAATGAGTTGTGAAAGGAAACTTGTCAGGGCATTTCTGGTATAAAAAAATCCACATGGCTTTAATTTTAGGAAACACTAAGTAGGTATTCTCTCTTAATATAATAGTATAGATAGTATAGGTAATCCTAATTCATAGTACTTAGCCTGTGTTTGGCCTGGCTTAAAAACTAGGCTTTTTGGCTTTTTCTACAACAAAAAGTCTCTTGGTTTGGCTTCGGTTGGCTTTTTGACTTTTTTCTCTCACAAAAAAACCATAATTTAACATCTACTTTTTTACAAAAAAAACCAAAAAACTTAAAAGCCATTAAAAAAAAAAGTCCAAACACAGACTTAATACTGAGGCCCTTCAGCATCGTTTGATTACGGGATTAGGGTTTGAGATTAGACTATTTAACTAATAGTTCCATATATAGATATGTTTGTCAATTATTTGGAGGGGATTAAGAACCCCCAAACTAACTTAATACCTCTTATGAGATACTATTCTAAATCTATAAGAGGGGTGGGTTGGTTAGTTTCGGAACTATTTTGATCATTTTTGTATATAAAAAAAATTTAATCCCACTAAAATCATATCAAACCAAACAACGTATTATTTATACGTAGGTTATCCTACTCTCAATCAAATATTTTTCGGTACAAAAAACACTATACTAATACTCCAGGCACTAATAATCCGAATATATTAATTATTCCATGAAAATAATTCTTCAACCAAACAAGGTGGAGTGTATCAGTTGAACACCGTCCCTACTTTTAGAGAACACTGAGAGTCCCGTGCTTATATTTCTGTATGCACTCAAGGAAAAGATTTTGTTTTTTTGGGTCACAATATATATATAGATATAATTTTCATCTTTCAAGCCTTAATTGCCATCATATATATTTTTGGTTTACTTGTATAAAATCTATATTACAAATGAAAATGGTTAATGATTTGATGTTGACATTTGTCCTACATTTGTCATCCATTTCTCTCTCTTCTCTCTTTTTGACTATTTAAATTTTAATTTTTTCTCACTTCGCTTTAGATTTAACTTATTCTTTATATTTTGTCAAAAATATATTTTTAATATATATGTATACATGTAGTTTGAAATATATAATTAGTTTTGTATATTTTATTTAGTAATATTAGGAGTTTGCGATGAGATAATTAAAAATTTCCTACTACATTATTACCCTTAATATTAAAAAAATTATTTATTATTTAAAATTAATTTTATAATCAAATCATGTATACATAGTTTATATTGCTAATATAAACATATGCCGCAAATTGAGAAGGAAAATTGCATCTTTTAATGCTTGGTGGTATGAATTTCTGGGTTGCTTCCTCATTATGATAGTTGAAGTTGAAAATCTGAATAACAATTGTTCATTGAGGTCATTGTTTTTATTGTCTCTAGGTTCATGGAAGTGCTTTTATTTTTCATTTTTCATGTAGAGGGGAGTGCTTTTAATGCTCAAGGTTAGTGCTTGCATTTGATTATTGATTTTTTTTTTCTCTTTCAAAAATGAATTGTAAGATATCTCCATACCTCAAGGGGTATATGAACATTTTTAATTACATTGGTGCCTGCAGTTGTCCGAGTGGTCCGGAAATAATGATCATCTCTATCTTTGCGGGGGAGCTTGCTTTTTCTTTCTATTCTTTTCTTTTCTTTTGGCTTCATTGAGAGGTCGTAGCCTGTGCCAAGACTTGAACCCTTGACCTCCTAATGAGGTGTTAAGACTCTAGCCAAATTGGCTATCCCCGGTTGGTTTGAGGATAGCTTCCAAGGGCATCTCTACTTGTGACATGATTGGTGTTCATTGTCACTTATCTTTTGAGAATTCAGAAAGTTCTCTATTTAAGACACTAAATATGTTTACAATGGTGAATAACATTTATTCTGGTATTCATATGCATCATGCACGATGATCTCTTCACGACTATAAATAATTCTTATTCATGTTAGTATCTATATCGATCATTGAGAAAGATAACGCTGACAGAAGAACTGTTTATACCTGAAAGCAAGTTAATATAAGAATCTAATTAGGATGAAAGTGCTTGGAAGCTAATTCTCAAAAAACTTATTAGGTATTGGCATTTTTCTAGGCTGTTACGTGATTCATGAATTTTAAGTTTCTCCAAATCACTGCCTCCTTTATTTAACTCATCGTTTTCGGATTGAATGATTTATGGCATTGTAGGAGCAGTGATTGACAAATTTTCCTCATCTGGAGAAAGAGAGTTTCTCTTCCTATTCTGTCTTAAACAGTCATGATGAGGAATGATGACCATGTTTTCGATGGTTCAATCCCAGCTGAAATTGCAGAGAATTGGGATGAGTTTTTCCCTGAATTTGGTGATCTTTATCATGAAGAGATCCTTCAGCAGCAGGTACCAGTAAATTGAGATTTTGTTTGGTATCTTTCCATAATCAGCAAAGAGGGATAAGCATCTCAATTTTCGTGTTCTTCATTTTCTGTTTCTTAGTTTCTACAACTAGAAGAATCCTTTCTATAGTTTATATTTTTGTTGTGCAGGAAAGTATTTATCAATCACTTAAAGGATACGGTGGGAACAGGGATAGGTCTTTTCATAGAAATGATTGGAGTCACTTCTCGGCGCACGAGAGTGAATCTTCAGGGCATGATGGTTTTGATTCACAATTAGCTATGGATGAAGCTTTAGCTAGATCCTTGCAGGAGTTGGAGGAAGACTTAGATGATTTGAACATCTCTCACTCCGGTAGTACTGCAACAGGTTAAACTAAATAATCCCAAATGTCATATGAATTTGATGTGGTTACTTCTTTTTTCCAAGTAGTCCTATTTAGCGGCCATAATTGCAGTTATTCTGTTTGATGAATGCAAATTATTTTCCATATTACATTTCATTTTCAATATTCTACGTCAGTTGGTTGAATGACTTTCCATCTAATTTCGGTTCTGGATATCCCAAGATAACCACTGTCATTTGCATGGGAATATTTATGCTGACAATCCATTCCTGTATTTCATTTCCTTTTTATGTTAACCAAAAACTATGCTCTTTGAATCTTGGCATACTTGCAGGTTCTGAAAACTAGACCAATAGACTTTCACTTATATTGTCATTGTGCATGACGTCGGTTGAAACTTTGAAAGCCTATGGGACCTGGTCCACTAGGCACAACACAATTGCCCACTGTGCCTGCTTAGTTTGTAATTTATACATTCCTAAGCCATTTAGATTTGATGAGAGAAGTGTAATTAATAAGATAGTCATATAAGATATTTCTTGTTAAAAGGTGGAAAAAAATTGGAAAGGAAATGCATATGCTTTGGAAGCAGATGAGAAGGCAAAAGCATTTTGTTATCACACTTAAGCTAAAACCATGCACTTCAGAGTTCACCGTTCTTGTGAACACCAAATGCTGTTCATCACAATCAATTAGTTTAACTTTTACGGAAGAAATTGTTTTGGGGAATCGTCAAAAAATTCATTAATATAAACATAAATGATGATAGACAGAGGACTTTTTGGTTGTGTTAGTAGGCTGCTGTAAGTTTCGAGTTTTTTGTCTCCAGATATTCATTACTGTACTTTCTGAATGTGCTAGGAAACGCTTCATGATCTTCTTTAATCTTGCCAAACTTCCAGGAAAAAAATCTGAGAAAATTAATACTGGGGCAATGTTGCTAGAACGGAGTCATTGCAGAAAATCTAGGGGCCTTCGCTCCTTTTATGTGTTCTGTTACCTTTGTAGTAGTTACTAGTTATTCTTTCCTCAAAGAACTGGTTCTGGAGTTCCTCTCCTATATTAACGGATGGAATACTAAATGGAGGGATGTTGGTACATTCTTTTCATAGGTCATTCTGTATAACAAACTAGTAGTTTTTAATAAGCATTGCAACTGGCAACTACACCGAATCTTTTTACACAAATGGCAGTGTAAATGTTGCTTAAAATGTGAGACTGATCCCTTCAGTGGCCAATTGATGCAACCACAACTTTGACTTAGATTTTATAATGGAATATGGAGCTGGACTCATTGGAGAGAGAATAATATATTACACGCACCTTCCTAAACTTCCCTAATCAGACGGAGGGCTGATGATATCATGTTGTCCCATTTGGCGGCTGGCACGAAGGCAGGTGAATGGGCTGCCATTGTGGTTATAGCTATTGATTATATCGCATATATACCATCCAATTTGTAATCTTTCGGCGACTACCTTACTTGAGTGGTGTTTTATATTCATTGGTGATATATCATGTGTCTTGAGGCACCATAGACTCTAAACTTATTCCAAAACTGAATATATTGATTATAATTTTAGTAGTAATAAGAATATTAATAGTAAAGAAGTAAATATTCAAAACCAAGAGATATTTAAAAGTAAATATTTTCGTTATTTTCGTTCGATTATTAACAAAGATTGAGTGATTGCAAATGATGTAATTCATGGAATCAAAGTTAGTTGGCTCAAGTGGAATGGGGCTTCTGGCGTTCTATGTGATCGATCAATGCGTGCAAGATTGAAAGAAAATTTTTATAGCACAACTATTTAACTAGTGATTCTATATGGTACAGAATGCTAAACTGTTAAGAAATATCACAGATAAGACGAGCGTGACTAAAATATGAATATTAAGGTCGATATTTGGTAAGATTAGAAAAGATAAAATTAGGAATGAAAAAAATCATCGAATGGTAGGGGTCATTCTAATTGAGGATAAGTTGAAAGAAATGGATTGAGATAGTTTGGACACATGCAATGTAGACCAGCTGATGTAGTAATAAAGGAAAAAGTGACAAGATCATGGGCATTGAAAACACTAGGAGAAAGGTAACAGCTAAATTGACATGGGTTGGCATATTAAGAAAAGATATGAACTTACTAAAACTAACTAATATGACCCTAATTAGAGCAAAATGGCGTTAAAAAATTCATGTAGTCAACCTCAATTAATTGGGATAAAGGCTTAATTCGATTTGGTTTGGTTTTGATTGGTTCCTTTCATGCCAATGTCAATGATGTAGCGTGGTCCTTTACTGCTGAATGATCTTTCAGATTAACATTCAGGCTTTATATCATTAAGATGTCTTACTATATTTATATATAATAATAGAAAAAGTAGCACAGTGTCATGATAAATCTCATTGCACAAAAAGCTCTAAATAGTGAACACATGCAGTAGCATGTTGAGTTTGTATTCGAAGACACTGGATGGGTGCCAATCAAAAGTAGTTACAGCACCTCATATGACAATCTTGTTGCACCCATATAATCGACAATATTTTGCACCTTTTGAGCAGGTTCAAGTTTCTCCAAAATGTCTCAATTCTACTGTAGCTTTCAATAACTTCATTAGTATGTTTATTAAAATTTCCTGGGCTATAATATATACTATCATGAACATAATTTCCAAAGGGATTTGAAATTTAATTATAAATAAATAATTTTCAATTAGCATTACTAATTTACTATTAATTATAAAGCATTATGTCAGTGTTTTGAGGAATCCAGGAGAAGCCAAGTATTGAAAAGGTAACAGAAAGCTACTGTGAGTTCTTGGAACTACGATCTACAAACAGTGTAAAGTGCCTTGCAGGATCCTCTGTCAGTAATGACCACAGAAGACCTTGATTCATAGTGACCATTCTACAGGAGGTGGATGGAAGGTAAATTTGATGGTTACACCAATGAACCTATATGACAATGAGAAATACATTAAACTAGTTAGGGTTCTATTCCTCAGCCACCTGTTAAATGGATGGAACATTTATAGCATTAAGTAATAGTCTCGGCTTAGCTTTAAATGGTAGACATCAAGATAGCCATAGGAGGTGGCTCTAAGTCTATTGTAGCTTAGGATACTCCTTGGAGGTAATGTATATTGGTTGTAATTAAAGTGAACATGGCTACAGCTATTTAATTCAAGGCATATGGCACATTCTTCTGCAAGCTAATTGGCCAGAAGATGAATCTGTTTAGGAAGATCCTTAAATTTACATGTGTACACTTATAGATATGACAGAATATGATCAGATCAATTCCTGCCTTGCCTCACCAAGGAATGGACTCTTGAAGTTACAATGCTATTTATGTTGTACGTTGAATTCTTGATGCGAGTATATAGTTTTTTGATTGCACTAGTCATCGTAAAATAACCCCCCTGCCTCTCCCTACATATTTTGCAGAGAGCGGAGAAGTTAGTTATAGAGAAACTGCTGTCACGGTATGTCTACAATTTGTTATAACACCTACTATTGACTTTTGTTGCATCATTATGATCCTTCTATGAAATTTGATTTCTGTGCTGAAATGCAGCATGCGAATGAAGATTCCATGGATGATGATGTAGATCCTGATAATATGAGTTATGAGGCAAGTTTATAGATGTACAATACAATCTTTTGCATTTTAATTTTACACTATTTGAAATTTATGACAGATGGTTCATTTGTTTATTTATATTTTCCACACAACTAGGTCATATTCATTTTTTTTGTCTTTATTGATATGATATTCGGACTGTATTCTTGTTTCAGCAATTGCAGTCGTTAGGGGAATCTAGTTGTGTGCATAAAGGACTGCCACCAGAGGTCATCTCCAGCTTACCAAATTCCAAGTACAAAAAGGGGGTTTTCTCAAAGAAAAAGGAAACAGAAGAGTAAGTTCCATTCAACCTCTTTTTTTATCCTGTTAAAACTAGTATCTTACATATGTTTACATGGATAGATGCGCCAATAAAGACCCAGTAAAATGCATACATAGGCTCACAGTCACCAACATATGGGGGGTTAGAAGCTTGTTCCTGAATGAGTTGAAAGATGAACTTTTTTTATTGTTCTATCACAGATATTAGCTAAATACAATTACCATGCTCAGCCATACCTCTTACAGTCAACAATTCAGCTATTCCTGTTCTTACAGTCAACAATCTAATCTTTCATCCATAACTTCATTGAAACTTGCAATGACATTTTTTCCACCTCACAATTTGTGTGAATCCAGTGAAGCAGTGCATTAACCTACCTAGTAATAGAACAATGGTTCAACATCCATAACTTGATTCCATATCATATGATTCAATAAGAGGGATAATTTAGATGTCCATGTGGAGATCTATGCATGAAGGGATGAAGTTGTTAGCTTAGATTCCACTCCCCCCACAACCCAAAAAAAAATTAATATTGGTGTCCAATTTGGTGATTCTGTAGTTGATCATGATCATCTAAAAAATATTCCAAGAAAAAATGGAATATTTTGCTAATGTGAATTTATTGTTGCATTATCTGCGAAACTCGTGATCTTTTTTGATTATTGCTTTTGACATGTCTATATCTAGGTGTGTGATATGTTGCATGGCGTACAAAAATGGTGATAAAATGACTACTTTGCCCTGTAAACACCCATATCATACGAAGTGTATTGGACAATGGTTGGTGCTTAACAAAGTAAGTTATATTTTCCTTTGAAATAAGTGTTGTCCTAATGACTACAGAGTTGCCTACCCTCTGAATTATCTTAGTTATCGTTTTGTGATTAAACTGAGGATATTTAAGCCTTAGGCAATTGTGCACTTGTACTTTTTACCCCTTTTTTGTTTTATATCTAGTTGTTCCCAATTCGACTTGTTTGTGCCATTGATTTCAATTAGTTGTACTATGATCAATATGATTAAAATAACAAAAAAGATCACATGGCATTACTATTTCAATTCAGAGACCTTTTATTCCCATCATTTCAAGTTCAGATTTATCTAATGTCCCCACCACAATTTCCTCTTTTCTAATGCAAGGGGAACTGTGAAATTTTGAAGTATATAAGAACATAGTTTGACCCTCTCGTGCAGCTTATTCTTTTGAAACGGTTGTGAACATGTGAGAAGAAGATTCCAGACTCAAATCTCATGTTAGTTGACATTTATAATACATACCTGTTAAATAAAGATTCACACTCTCATTATATATATATATATATATATGTATGTATTGTCTATTTTGAATAAATCCATTTATTTAAACTTCTTAGATCACAAACATAAGAAAATTATAATATAGGATACTATTTCTCGACGAAAGACATGTAGGTACCCTGAGCTTTTCACTTATCATCACTTGCAACAACATTACTTAAATGTTTTATACAAAATATTCAAGCCTTTTAAGTAGGGTATTCAAGACTTTGAGTTATTAATACAAATAAAAGTTTATATAAAACTATACATGTAAAAAAGAAATCAAAGCATTCAATTTAATACCCTTAACAATACATGACGCCTTTGGGCATGCGTGTGGTAATAAAATTCTTATGTTAAACACTGACTGCTTAAATGCTTAGAGTACTTGATGTTAATAGAAAGCAAATTTTGACATTTCTTTGCATTAATAAGAACAAGAGTAAGACAACTATTACCCTTAAAGTCACTCATGTATACCCTAATTGTTAAGCATTTACATCTTGGCCTTACGAGGTTAGGCGATGATGTTGACCTGCAATGAAGATCAAATAACCTTGAGCCCTACAACACGCCATGCTTCAGGTCAGAAAAAGTTTGGCCGTCTAGTAATTTTAAGCCTTCCTAGACCAAAATTTGATTAATTGTGATCATTCCTAATAGTTCATGCACATACAGTGACCACTTTTCCTTCAATATTACAAAGGATAGGTAAATGGAAGCCTAAACTCAAAAATAATTTGTTTTCTTAAACTTCATAGCAAGGGCTCATTAGGTTTTGATTACTGAAACCTCTCCCTCTTACCGAGAGTATTGAAACTATGTTCATATGTTGACTTATTACATAAAAAAAAACAGGAAGATAAAAATCAAATAGTAATGCCAATGCTGAGAGTATTGATACTATGTAATGAAATTGACAACAGGGTCCCATAGAACTACATATTGCAACTCATTGAACAAGTGTAAATTAGTTCTTACTTTTCATCCTTTTGTGGTTTTGTTTCATGGATTTATTTTTATTTTATTTTTTATCTTTTCATTCTTAGCATTAGTTGTGGTAAAGTTGAGTTAATATTAGTGGAATATAGTCCAAAATTAGTTGTTGCTTGATCCCACCGGGGGAAAATCCTAGTTCCGCCACTGTTGATCGAGCTTTAATCCATTCATCGATCTATGATTGTGGAAGCACAACGAATCACTCTACTTCAATTTCAGACGCGGAGATTAGTGTCTATTTGTTTCGATTGTTTAAAAGTACGAGGGAAAAACTCTTTAACTCCCAAGTTCTTAGAAATAAACAAAATTTCACTTTTCTACATGATAACCTCAATCAAAAATCAGGACATAGCTTCCATTCAATATTCGTCCATCTCAAGTTTGTACTTTCTCAAAGCTCTGTTTGTGAACTGGAGTAATGGTTTCTTAAGTCACTGAAAAAAGTTGTGGTGCATAAAAAATAAGACAATAAAAGAAAATCTGTTGCGATTAAACAGCATAGAAGTTGCTCAAACTGTTAATTGCTTGTGGCAATCTTGTTCTTATTCAAAGTATTTTGGAAAATTGCTTGTGGCAATCTTGTTCTTATTCAAAGTATTTTGGAAAACTAACACGGATAACACCTACTTTGTTGTATATGTTGCTCCTCCAAAACAGCATACATGATTTTTTAAAGTTATGTGGAGTATGATTCGTATTATACATCGTGCCACACGTTCGTAGATCCAACTCCGCGGTGAGTTAGTGGAGGGTTTGCAGGGTGCAGCGCACCCTTGCCCGGCTTGGGCGCTATGCTCCCAAGACAAACTATCTTGAGGGTATTTTTGATATTTCCACGGACTTCTAATTCTAACTATAAATATTGTAGTGTAGAGAAATTTCGATATTAACTTTTTAATTTTTTTATCATAGTGAAACAACTGCAATAGTCGTCAGGCCTACAGTGAAAGTAAAATCAACATTTTAGGCATTTTAGGCTTGAAGTAAGTTTGTTATAAAGTTAAAAAACTAATTACAAAAATTTAAGTAGATAAAAATATGTTTGTAGTCATGTTTTAACAAAATAATTTATAAAAAAAAATTAAATACAATATAGTATTACTTATACATCACGTTTTTTAATTATGTATCTTAAGCTTTTAAACAATAAAATATTTGTTTATTCAATTTCTTGTGTTTGAATAGAAATTGGTAGAAATAAAAATACTAAAAGTAAAATCAACATTTTAGGATTAGAAAGTTATGATTTAAGTATATTTTGGTCGTAATTTTTATTTTTTTATATTCTACTCGTATTATTTAGAATTTTAAATGTGTGAATTAATTTTAAATTATATAAAATTCTTGGTAGCTTATAATCCGTGGAAGATCCAAGAATTTAATTTAGAGAGGGTATTAATTTTTTTTTTTGCCTCATTTTTCTCGTGATCTAAAATTAATTTTTGCCTTTTTGGTTTTAAGTTTTACAAAAATTTTCAATAAAAAAAAAGATTTTTGTATCCATACTACCAATTTAAAGTCATCTTTTAATCGGACGGATTTTTACTTATTTAATTGAATGTAAAATAAAATTAAAGATGAGTTTTTGTGAAAAATTATCATTTTTTAGAACAAAATGTTTCTAACTGTGATTCTTTAAAACTACTTTTTCATATCTATTAAAATAAGTTTAAAAAAATCGTTCCTCATTGCGGCAACTGGTTCATCCATCGCTTCTCACATTTGTCTAATCATTTCTAAGTATTTCTTACCTCGTCTCTTTTGTATATTTCAGAAAGTCTTAACTTTGTACTTTTTTTTCTCATGTTTTGCCATTTATTATTTGTGAAAAAATGTACTAAATAAGTTTTAAGAGACTTTATAAATGCACAAACTCTTTAATTTAATACACTAATTGGTATATTATACAAGTGTTCAATGCATAAAGTGATATGCTAAGAAGAAAAATAGGTGCATTTAGAAGCTCCTAAAAAATAGATTGAGCTTTTTAACGAATACATTAGATTAAAGGGGCACAGACTATTTTATTGTGTGTTTGAAATTATCTTTATTTATTATAGATAAAATGAAAAATGCAAAATTTGAGAGGGGCATTAACTAAATTTATTAAGGCTAAATTTTTAAATGCATTTATTATTGATAAGTAAAAATGGGCATATCAAAACCTGATGAGACAACGTACCTCTTTTGGTGCTTCATTAGATTTGTCACTGCTTAGAATAGCATTGAAAGTGTTGCAACTTCAAACAAAAATTAAACTAAAAACAAGTAGAAAATTTTGAACTTAAGACAAAGAAAAACAATTAACAATATCTATCTACCACTTGTGATCCATCTAAAGTCATAACTAAAAATAAAAAATGGGGTCTTGAATTTTGGCAAAAATCTCAGAAATTTTAGGCTGTGGCTTTTCTTGCTTGCCCCCTTGGGCTGGTCTTGTAGGCCCAATTGGATGAATCACATAAATCCTATGTTAGGTGAGCACATTTGTTTTTATTCCATTCTTTATTTTTATACATTTAATTATTGTAAATATTTTGTAAAATTTGTTATAATCCTAACACGATTTCCTCACTCTCTTTCAGCACTGCCCCATTTGCAAAAAGGATGTGTCCTTGTACTAATCGGTGGAAGCTGGCGTTGCAACGACCACAGCCGCCGGTTCTCAATATGCTTTTCTTTCTTCTGGTTCACATTGGTTTCTGCATCTTTTTAAGTAGATTGATTTAATCACTCCTTGTGGACGAGTGACCCAAGTTTGGTTGAATTTATGGAATTCTTAATTTTATGTTTGGGTATTAAAAAGCAGACTTCGACATGACTTTGCAGCATGAATTGTCATGTTTGGCTTTGTTGATAAAAAAAAATTTATTTTATTTTAATTGCTGCTCATGGTTGTGTAATGACAATAATTTTATGCCATGAATCCCAAGTTTACAAAAAGTCTAAGTATATACAAATAACTCGTCAATTCGTTTTAACTTATCAACCTTAATCCATCCCAACTCAACCCGTACGGGTTGTGTGAGTGGATTAAGTTGGATTGAATTGGATTAAATGAGTTAATTGAAAAAATAAGTTGAATGAGTTGGTTGCAGATTTATATTTATTTAATCTGCTGTCAATTCAACCTGCATATAGTATAT
This sequence comes from Heliamphora exappendiculata, assembly GCA_034768845.1. Lineage (NCBI taxonomy): Eukaryota > Viridiplantae > Streptophyta > Magnoliopsida > Ericales > Sarraceniaceae > Heliamphora > Heliamphora exappendiculata. The sequence continues at coordinate 15,536 of JAOTRH010225109.1, forward strand.
ATTAATTATCTCATTACTATATACTGTGAATCTTTACCTCTCTCTCTCTCTCTCTCCCTCTCACACACACACACACATATATATATATATATATATAAAATAATTTATGAAGAATAAATTAAAATATTTATAATTTTAATAACTACTTTGTGTATTGTGAATATTTTTCAATAAGTATGCATTGTAATTATTATTGTTAGAAATATTTAATTATGTTATTATTATTATTGTTGAATGATTACTTATATTTTTAATTAATTTTTTACTTGACTTGTTAAATGTGTATTTTTAGAAAAATTGTAATAAGTTTTTTATTTTTTATAAACTAATTTAAGAAAATGATTTTAAAGTTTAATAACTTTTCAACTAGCTAACTGCCTAAATTGCAGATTAAAACTATCAAAAAGTATTACCCAACTCAATTAGTGAGTTGGTGATGAATTAAAAAAATAATCACTCACCAAATATGAGTCTGGTGAAAAATCCAAGCAGCGCACACCCCTGACAAAAACTATTGCAAGACAAGAGTTTTTTTTTTAGAATGTTTGTTAAAAAATCATTTCTCACTTACAGTTTAATAAAAAATTAAGAAAATCTAAACACGTGTATTTAATAATATTTGGTAATGTTTTTTTTTAATAAAAAAATATCTTGATAGAAAATACAAGAAAGATAGAATTTAAATAAGTCTACAGGTACTTTCAAAATATACTCATTTAATCACTCTTAAAATCTTAGTCGTTGAATAATAGGTTTGAATAAATGTATTTTATGCTAAACTCATCATCCAACGGTTAAAATTTTGAGAATAACTGAAAAATTGTATTTTGAGAGTGCCTGTAAACTTATTGAAAGAATTTAGACATTTTTAATGGTCACTTAGCAAGAAAAATGTAGAAAATATTGAAAAATGAATTTTTTTGTACAACTTTGTTAAACCTTCAAACTTAGCTACTGGTTTTCGATCATGGAAAAAAAATTATGTGAAAGTGAGAACTAAGGCCATATTTATTTTGTCGGATTAATAGTATTAGTTCGGAGTATAGTCAAATACTATATTTGTTAAGCCTTTGGACTAATAATTCAAACGGACTATTAGTCCGCCAAATGGGGAATAACTAGTGATGGAAGATGTGTGAAATTAGGAATGATTAGATTAAGAAGTAAATTTAAATTTTTTTAAAAATAATAAAAATAATATTAAAATATTAAAATAAATAACACAAAATTTAAAAATAACATAAAATTTAACTTAATACAATGATAAATTATTATCTAGTCCGTTATTTAATTCCACTCAATTCAAACACAAAAAAATTAATCACACCTCATTACTAATCTCACCTTATTACTAATCTCACCCCACTACTAATTTAATCCAAATTTAATCCGGGTTATCAAACCAACCCTAAGTTTACATAGTTTCTATTATTGTTTATGTTTTCTTTTTTGCTCCTGTATTTTATTCATATTCTTTCTCCTATCATGCTTTTCTCACAAAATAATTTAGTAAAATGCATAAATTTTCTTACATTTTTCTTGATTTTCAAATTAGAAAGTTAAATTTTTGTATCATTTTTTGCACAAGTTTCTTACTAATCAAATGTATGTGAGAAAATAATTTTTTTCCTTTTTTTATCTTTTTCTTTTCTTTCGTTTCACTTTTTACTTTTTTCGATCATTAGATGTTAATACTCATGTGAAACCATTCTTCAAGGATGTGAGTGTGACACTATGTGGGGCTCGAACGTGATGTTCCGTTCTCATTTCATAATGTATCCAAATTAGAATCAAGGACAACAATGGGGTGTAGTGGGTCAAGACGTGAAGTTATATCGCTATTTTTAATTTATTAAAATCCAAAAAATTAAAAAATTATCGAGATAAAAAATATTAAAAAGTGACGGAGGCCATAACGAGAATATTTGTCAATCTTAAGAAGATATTGTTAGGATTTTGAGCACAAATTCTCTAAATAAAAGATAGTTGATCACCGAAAAAATCTACGTACTCTACAATTCATACAAAACAAATAAATAATAAAAATAATCACAAAAAAACACAAAATATACGTTGTTCGACTGACTGTTTATCTTCACGAGAGAATAAAAAAGAATAATTTACTATTATTAATAAAAATTAAAAAAATTAACTTTACATTCTTTGATTTCTAAATTTGAGCATCACTTTAGTGTATCTAAGCCACTTTTTACACTCTATGACCTCAATTTGAGCATCTTTAATGTATTATTATATTGTGTCTCACTATATATTTACGTGTTTTATGGCTTCTGGTGCTTCAACCCACTTTAAATAGATTTTTTAAAAAATTTCAATTAAAATTCTATTCAACCAATTTTATTTATCAGAATTAAACTTGAGTCAATCCTAGCAGATATAATATTCTTGAGAATGAAAGATTATATATTATGCGAAGAACAATATATAGTAAATGATTAAAATTAATAAGAGAAGCCGAGTGGAATCATATTCCGGCATTAAATCAAAAGAATCAATTCTAAAGATTTTAAAATCCAGAAGAGCAATATGCAGAGATAATTGATATAAGAAAGCATTCTATGCTCAGGACCCGGTAAAAAGGCACGCGGTTTGAGTTCTTATTAAATTAAAAAAATAATCTAATCACACGCCAACCGATGTAACAAAAACGTGTATAAAAAAATATAAACTTAATAATTACCCCAAAAAAATTTAAACTTTTGTTTATTTAAGACTAATATATAAAAAGAATTATGTTAACTATCGCTCAATGGACGTACGGTGATTAATAAGATAATAAAGATAAAAAAAATTTAATATTAATATATTTTTAGATATGGAACTTATCATTTTTATAAATATCAATACACTTTCACAAATATCTATATATTATATACCTATTATCCTGATTAGCATTTTCTATATAAAAATAAAAACCTTTAATATTCTAATTAATCAGGACCAAATGGCTTCTTTTAGACTAATGAATTAATAAAAAAATTATTTATTTTTTAGCTTTTACTCATGGGATAAGTAAAAATCTTGACTATCTAGTTAAAAAATAACATTTGTGTTATTTTAGAGTTCGATTTTTAAATATATTTTTGTGATTAAATTCTTTTATTATGTAGATTTTTTTAAGTTTGTTACCTATAAAAAAAATAAGTTAATTCAATATCTGTAGCTTTATGATCGAAGACATTTGTTTAAAAAATTTGATCTCAAAATTATAATTACCAGTTAGTTATTTGTACATAAATGTTATTCGATCACATAGTTACAGATATTGAATTAACTTGAATTTTAAATATGCAACAAATTTGACAAGTTCTACATAGTGAACGAATCAAATCATAAAAATATATTCAAAAACTGAACCCTAAAACCCACACCGCATCCCGTGGTGTACAACCCTACACAGCATGGTTTCGGGTTCCGCTGGGGGCATGCATGCACCTTCCAAACTCAAATTGGTCGGACAAATGCTATAAAAACTTGTTGAAAACGCAAAGCCTGCATCCAGAAGATCAAAGATTACCCAGTTTTCTGCCGGAAATGTTGTTGACTAGTGGTTTTTTTTTTTTTTTTTTTGTTCTTTCAGTTAAATAAGTTAAAAAATTGAGATTTTTTAACATTATAATTTTTAAATTATTAGTTGATTATATTATCATACATTCAAAAGTATTGAAATTTACTTATGATATAAACAAAGATTTGTTAGGTGTTTGGAAGTGGTTGTTACAGTTTAACTTATGACTTGACACGTTTCAGAGGCATTGGATTTTTGTGAGACTAACAAAGTGTTTGCTAGAATTTCTTTTAGCTTATATCTCAACAAAGAAAAAAAAAATCAAGCGTATGTGTTATAGTTTTTTACTTGTAACTTTTGATTTTATAAGTTTAAACCTATAACAAATATTTATAATTTTTGTTTAAAGATACAACTATATCTTTTTAATTATAATTTATAAATTTATAATTTCAATTATACTAAATATTAAGTCTATGAAACAAAGAATTGAACCAATAGGGCTAGTTTGGGTACAATTATTTTTGTTATTTTTTTACTATAGTTTTGTACTCTCGTTTGTGTTACTTATTTTCATGTAAAATCACTATAACTTTGTGAACGTAATTTTAATTTTAAGTAAAATACATAAATATTGTGTTTGTGTATGATTATATTTTTCTCGTCATCGTTTTTCTATTTTTCAGCTAAAACATAAGTAATTTTATATTTTCATATCAGTATTAAGTTCGTAGAGGAAAATGCTAAAAAGTTTAGTTCTTCACTTTAGTGAAACCAATTTTTCATTTTACTTTTTTGACTAAAAAATTTAACAATTTAACTTCCCAAGCATGCTCTCGGACTATAAATACAAGGGTATCTTTGTCATTGAACACTGGTATCCGAATTCTCCCACCAGCACCCTTCGCATAGCGTGATATGCACAATTATGCATTCCTTTCTTATGTCTCCCAAGTAACCTACGCACCCATATGAGTCCCACAATTTACTTTAGTTTTTATCTCATAAGATAACTAATTCTTATATTACGAGAATGTGTATATTTGTTTGACGAGCAATGAATTATTAATTTTTTATTTATTGTATTAATAATACTAGACTTACTCTTAGTATTATTAGTATCAGAATTCATATCATCTTCTTTTTTATTTAATGGTAAAAAATAACTCTCTAATTCTTATCTCATTCTTTATTCTACTCTAACTTAAATATAAATCAAATTTATCTTATAATTTTCAAGTATTAAAAAATATATAAAACTCACTGTATTATTTATCTTTCCTATCACATTCAATTCAATCTACAATACTAAATAAGCCCTACCTGAAATTATTTGATAGTTGATATAAAATAGTTGGGGTGCTTAACAAAGTTATTGTTAATAATTTTTAGTTTTATACTATAAATTTTAAATTTAAGTTGTAAATTCTTTTAATTACTCACAATTTCTACTACAATTTAGAACTATTTTTTTATTTCAATTATAAGTTACAATATTTACCAAATGTTCACAATTTTTACTATAAATTACAATTTATAAGTTATTAATTTTAATAATGTTAAACACCACAAATATATAGCATTGCTTATTTGTTATTTTCATCTAATTAGGTAATAAAATATATTTTGGACGGAATAATGTGACCTATTTTTATTGAGTCAATATGAAATTAAAAATAACTTGTGAATAACTATAGATATTTTTTATTTTTAAAAAAAATACTTAATAATTTTCCAATACTTTACTGTTTTTGGCTAGTTTTTCCAACGCAATCGCGCAAAGCTTCAAAATATTCAATTTTCGTTCTCGTAAAGACCTTTCTCTTTAAATTCCGAAAGCACACCACACGATACCCATCGTCCCATCCGTAGTCTCTCTATCTCCATCGCTCTCTCTTTGCACAGTAATTAGTAAAAATGGCCATACCATCTTCAACCCATTTTTCCATCCCTTCCTAATCATTCTGATCCTGTCTTTGTATATGGGGGTTGGCTTCTCTGGTATTGTTGAAAAGGGTACTAGAAGTCATAAGACGCCATTGAAGCCGGGGCTCGGGGACTCGCCGGAGAGCTCTGTGGCTCTGATTCTATCGTTTCTGGACCCTCCAGAGATTTGTAAATTGGCGGGAGTAAACCGGGCGTTCCGTCGAGCTTCGTCGGCTGATTTTGTATGGCAATCAAAGTTGCCCGAAAATTATCAAAGACTAGTCCAGAAATTGTTTGATGAAAGTCCGCAGACGTTGGCCAAGAAAGATATTTACGCCAGATTATGTCGTCCTATTCGCTTTGATGGGGGAACAAAGGTGATTCTCAATCTCCCTCTGATAGACTGATTTGCTTGTATCTATGTGCAGATTTGTCTATATGTAACGTGATTTTAAATATCGATTGTTACGGGTTGATACATAACATAATTTTAAACTTTTTATATTAATATTTACTAATGTATGGATTGAATTTCAATCGATTTAAACCCTGCTTATATATATACATATAGATATGTCTGAGTTTATAGTGGTTTTTGATGGGTTAGTGTGGTGTTGGATCAAATGTGGTCAGGAAGTATGGATGGAGAAGAGTAGGGGAGAGATTTGTGTTTCGATTTCTTGGGAAGGAATGAAGATAACGGGTATAGATGATCGGAGATACTGGAATCATATCCCAACTGATGAATCCAGGTTAGAAATCTCACCAAAGAATTTTCGTTTTTTTTTTTTTAGTTTTATTTTTGTAAGGAGTTGAATCTAAAAAGTATGCACAATTAAAGTTAAAAAATCAAGACAAAGAAAGCCGAAAAAAACCAATTAATTGACTTATTTGTGTGTTATTTGAATTATTTATTTATTTGTTACTTTTTTTTTTACCTTTTTAGTTACTCATATAGATATGAATATAAAAGAAATACTTATTAGGACTAATGTTAAAAAAAAAATTCATTAAAAACAAAAAAAAAGTAATTTATAAAAATAATTAGACCAAATATATTAAATTTGTTAGAAGCAAACTACATTTGTCAAGCAATAATATGCTAGTTACATTTACCATTTATTGCTATAACTTTTTGTTTAATACTTATACAATGCACTAACTACAAAGTGGAAGCTCACTTTAGATGGGATCAGGATAAGGCTAATCGAAACGGAAAAATACTTAAATATTTAATTCTTTTATATACGAATTAACTATAAAACTAATTATAAAAAATAATGTCTCAGTCGTATAAGCTTGTAGAATTTATAGCATTTATGTGCAACTGATTGAATTTATGTGTAGTTAAGTTTTTAAAAATGTTACTAGAATTTAGATAAAATTGAGTAAGCTCTCGTTTGCCAATTGACTTAAAGTTAATTTTTTTATTTTTTTACTTAAAAATTTAGAAAGTTAAACAGTCTCGTATTTTAATTTAAGAGATTTTAGTCTTTTTTGTTTTTTACATAATTTTTTTTATATTTTTTAAAAATATTATAACTTCTATTATACACATTTATTTTTTATAAAAATTATATTTTTAAAATCTACTCTTCAAAATCTATCAAACAAGATGTATATTGTATACAAAATTATCTAAAAATAAATTTTTAAAAATTATAACAACTTTAAGTAAAATTTTTTGTCTTTTGGCTTAAAGCAACTTTAAGTCCTTGGTTTAAAGGCATATATATCCCAACCAAATGAACTTTTTAACTTTTTAGCTTAAAATGGCTTAAAATCAAAAATTGACTTGAAGCTAATTGCCAAACAAATCCTAAGCTTGTGTTTGGACTAATTTTTTTTATAAATTTTTTAATTTTTTGGCTTTAAAAAAATAAATAAATATAAGAATAGGTAAAAAAGACCAACTTAGGCTAAATAAATAAACTTTTAAAGAAATTTTTAAGTAAAAAATTTCTTTAAAAAGCTAAACCAAACATAGGATAAATCAATAAAAGTAAATCTATGTTTAGACTAATATTTTTAGGAGCTTTTTTGCTTAAAAGTCTTCGAAACAGCTTATTTGTTTGGTCTCAGTTTTCTTAAAAATCTCAAAAAAAAAAAGTTTTACTTGTTTGGCTTCAGCTAATTTTTTTTATATTTTTTTATATTTTTTTTTAGAAAAAAAATTAAAAGCTAAAAAATTTATAAAAAAATAACTAATCTAAACCTAGGCTAAGTAGAAAAAAATGTAAGTGGGATCCATCAAGTGAAAAGTATAAACAAAAAAAAGAAAAAAAGAAAAAGGGGTGTTATAGCAAATGTATCGTAATTATGGCTGTCGTTTTCTAATCCTTCTTTTCCTTTTCTAGAAAATGCATAAATTTGTTTGGCGAGGTATTTTCGAAAATTGTATTGATTTTTTTTTTGGTAAAAAATGCCATTTTTCACATCTTAATTTTTAAAAATTGTTTTTAAATTTAAAATAGAAACGATATGAAAATTAGTGTTTTGGAAATTTACTTTATTTTTGTGTTCAATATTTCAAACATTTCTTTTATGTCTACAAAATTAAAATAAAAAAATAATTTCAATCATTTATACTCATAGAGGCAAAGGAGTTCCTGTTGTGACACAAGTCACAGCAAAGTCTGAGTCCTATTTGAATTTTAATTGAAATTTTATAATTTAATTAAAATTATTTATTATTTTATATTTAATGAATAATTAATTTGTATAAAAATTTAAATTTTAATTGAACATCAGTAATCATATAATCAGTGTATATTTATCTTATATTTTATTCTCAAAATTTAATAAATTAATTATTTTATTTAAAAACAAATATAATTCAATTATATAAATAAATATGTTCGATATAATTTAAAATTGACAAACTTAAAATAATAAATAATTTCAATCAAATTAAAAAATTTTATTTAAAATCCAAAAGGAACTCACAGCACCCCGAGTTGGGTCACAGCCCCTACTCTGCTCATAGATAATGTTTTATAATTATTTCTGTAGTTAGAAAATTAACAATAAAAATTGATATGTATGCACAACCTACAATACATGGAGGTTTCAAATCCATTATCTTTTCAGTTTATATCATTTGAAAAAATAAAAAATTTAGTTAAAAAATAAATTTTTTAAAAAAACAAAAATAAAAAGAAATTCAACATTTAAACCAAACAATTGAATAGATGCGGGATTTACCTCTCTTTGATGCGTAGATTCCACAAAGTTACGTATCTTCAACAGATATGGTGGCTCGAAGTCGCCGGAAACCTAGAATTCGAATTCCCCCGGGGAACCTACGGTCTCTACTTCCGTATCCAGCTCGGAAGACCGACGAAGAGACTCGGCCGGCGGGTCTGTAACCTCGACCACGTCCATGGCTGGGACATCAAACCCGTCCGCTTCGAATTCTCCACCTCCGACGGACGGCAACATGTCGTCTCCAACCGATACTTGAACGATCAGCCGGCGGGGCAATGGGCGCTCCACCACGTCGGAGATTTTTCCGTTGACAACCCTAACGCGGCGACGAAGATCAAGTTCTCAATGACGCAGATTGATTGCACGCACACAAAGGGTGGGATGTGTTTCGACTCCGTGATGATACTACCGGCCAACTGACAGTTCAGTTAGAGCTCGTGGGAGGTTAAGGCAGTTTTTTTTTTTTTTGAAGCATTTGCTGTTAGCGTCTGTTTGTCTAACTTTTTTTTATACGTTTTTTTTTTCGTTTTTAGTAATTTTTTTATATTAATATTAATGTAAATGATTATATTTTCTAAATTCCTCTAATAACGTGGAAACAGAAAAGTAATTTTTTTAACAAAACAGGCAAAAAAAATCAACTTAGTAAATTTTTTTGCTTTTCTTTTTATTCATCTTTAGTAAAAAAAAAAACTTAAATTTGGCCTGAACAGTTATATTTCCATCACAAATAACTAAAAAAATAAAAAATTATATTAAAATTCCCATCCCCTCCCCCGAAAAAACAAAAAAAACTAAATTTTGTACTTGTAATGTATAATTGGTTTTTAAATTCTAAATCCTAAACTAATTGGAGCTAGTTTTGGTCAAAACTTTTACATCTTGGAGAAAGTTATTCAGGAGACATGGCGATGCTATATCACTAGTATTTAATTACGGAAAATTAGTGAATAGTTCAATTTATATGTCGTTTACTATTTTTTATTCAGTATAAGATTTTTTAATGAGTAAGATTCATCCATATAAAAATTTTAACGCGCAAGTTACTTTTGAGACAATATTCTCGCTCCTTCATTGTTTTTTTCATCGTCATCATCGTTCTTCCTATCTTGTTCATCGATTGTTCTGTACTCGTAATTCATAATTTGATTGTGGTATACAACCTCCAACGCAAACTGGTCCGACCAGCACCATGCATTCGTCAAATTTCTTGACACGATTTCGGCAAGCTGTGGCTTTTCGATCAAAACTAATTTGAAAATGCATCGTATCGTGACACCCATGAGTTTAATTCATTACATTTCTGTAACAATTCAGTACTGAAAGATTGTATACAAAATTTTATATATATATAAACATGTATAAAGAATACAAATAAATTTATCTGTTTGTATTATCTGTGTTCATATATAAACAGATAAATTTATCTGTTAAATATAAATATGTATACAGATAAATTTATCTGTTTGTATTATTTGTGTTCATATGCCTAACAGATAAATTTATCTGTTTGCATATTAAATAGATAAATATCAAACAGATAAATTTATTTATTTATTATGCATAAATAACACAGATAAATTTATCTTTGTATTTTTTAAAAAATTCGCGTACCGACTTATTTGCACTAATTAGTTTTCTCAAATAAGCTAAATGCTGCAAAAAACTTAAAACAATCAATCACACATGAGTCGGCGATTTAAGGTGAAAAACTCCAAACCGGGTAAAAATCATGAAATCCCACAGGGTCTAGGAAATCAAACATTATAAAATCGTTGGTTACAAAGAAATCTTACAACCCCGACGTTGCACCCACAACCAATAGTAGTAAGCATGTCTTTACCGAATTCACGTGCACCAACTCCTGTGCTTGACCGCCGTTGGAACCCACCACCGGACTTCACTACTGACGGACTCCTCCATTAGACTTCAAGACTTGAGAATCCTCTAAAGTAACACCACAAATCCAAACTGATTGTTGAAACTTTGTTTGACTTGATGATTGGCTTGAATGAATGGAAGCTAACGGATCATCAAGTTGTTGTAAACTAGCTTACGAGTATGTAGACTAACTTCAAAAGCTCTCGTGACGGCTAGGGCTTTATCAAAAATAATAATAAGGAGACTCGCATAATAAAAAGCCCTAGCTGCCTGTTTATATAAAACTGCCAAACCCTAGCTGCTGCTGCTTAAAAAACTGGGCCACGCACATAGGACCGATCGATCGATTAAAAGATCGATCGATCGATTAATCAAAGCTCTCGGTATTTTAACACAAGACTTCTTCAGGATGACTTCTGCAAAAGGACCGATCAATCGGTTAACAGACCGATCGATCGGTGAAGGAAAATTCTCAATTCTTTATTACACTTGCAGCTAGTTTTTCACTGTTTTTTGCTCCTCGTTCGCTGCGCTGCAATATCAAATCACAACTCCACAAGAACAAGTGTAAAAATATTAACGAATAAAATAAATAAAGTGAATAAACATTTGTCAAAGATTTGCCAAACTAGAAACGAATTAGATCGATGCTAAAATCCATAACAATCTCCCAATTTGGCAATTATGTGACCAAATTCAACAAGCCAACTAATCCGATTAAACAAGCTAGCAAGACGATACCAAAAAAACTAACACGTCACAAAAAAAATAAGAACTCTCCCTCAAACCAAAGAAATAGAAACAACTCCCCATCAACCAAACATCTAAGCCTAAGCCCTTGATTATCTCTTTCTTTTTGTCACGAATTGACAAGCAAATACAAGAAAAAAAATCTTTTTGAGTAGGGAACAAGATTAATGAACAAGTACAAGAACTAGGCATATTTGCATTTACTTAAAACCACAAACTCTAACCAGAGAGATTAAAACACACACAAATTTCAAGATATCCTATATTCATATATGAACAAATACAATCAGAGTAAATTCTATATGAAGCAGTGTGTGTGTAACTTGAAAAATTTTCAGACACAAGGATCAAACCTTATATGGGATCTATATGACTGAGTCATATTTATTTATCAAAAATCAAGAATGTCACAAAGTCAAACTAGATTTGACCGAATTTACTTTAGGCTAATTCTCCCTCAACCAGAGACTGCAGACATTTTCTTTCTATTTCTCTTCTTTTTATATATATATATGCTTTTATAAGTGGCTTTCACACTAGTATGAACAAAAAAGCAAGGTTCACATTGGTAGTTATTTTTTAAGCAAATTTTGGCACAAAATTTACGGTAGCTGCACACTAATACGTACGAAAAGACATGGTCTGTATAGGTAACCATTTCCTCAAGACAAACGCACAGAACAAAAAGAATGAGGGAGTGTAAACATTAAGATCAAGTGGGTCGCCACTATGTGGTCATTTTGTGAAATCTTTAAACAGGTAAATGATAAAAGAGACCCAAAAAAAAAAAATCCCAAGTGTGAAAAATCCTTGCATCTATCAATGATCAAGTGGTGTATAGAATAGACTTATCTCTGAAAGCGTACTATTCACTATGAACTAGATTATCCAAAAAAATGTGATAATTAATCTCAAAACCTAAAATATGAGATTTCAATCAAATAAAATAATGCATAGAAAGATACTCAATCCTTAATAAAGTCCCCCACAAAAATTTGTTTTTTTTTTAACGACAAAAAAAAAAGATCCAAAACAGATTAGGGACTACGACTAGCTAAAAAGATGTCTAGATCACTCTTTCGGACTCAAACTTTCTTGAGTTTCAAAGGCACGGGTACAGGGTTAAAAACCCAATTCTTCATTGGTTGGGGTGGCATGTCAAATCTAAATCTATTCAACCGAGTGCAGTGAGGTCTGATGTGTGCCGTTATACCACAGTGATGACAAATACGCACAAAAAATATATTCTTATTCAAATTCATGCAGTTGGGACGTGTATGACCAATATTCCTGCAATGATGACAAGTAAGAATACATTTAGTCTTTCTTATCTCACTATGTAAAATAGTGGTTCTGCCTGTCTGATTCTTCCGCTTTCTACTTGCTTTAGATGAAAAACTTGCAGATAATCTTTTTGAGTTTATGCTACTTTCTACTTTCACAAATTTTAGTGCAGACTCAGATAAAATTGGCTGGCTAATTTTTTCTTTTCTTTGTACGATTTGCTTGACGAAGCACCCGTGAATCCAAGTCCACTCCTGTCAGTCACTGCATTTTGTGATCCAACCATGTCATACAAAGCCATATTACCTGCATTCAATTTCTTAAAAGTAGATTGAGCATTTAATAGATTTTTTTTTAAATTTAATCAATTTTAATTCAAGATTAGTTTTTAACTCAACATAAGCATGCAACTCTTTTTTAAGAAATTCAATCCTGGTTTGTCTAGTTTGAGATAATTTAGACAAGTTATTTTTTTTCTTTTTTACATTTTGCAAGTTTTTCACACAAAATATCACTGTCTGATTTTAACTTCACAACAAGGTCTTGAGCTTTAGTTAATTCTTGTTTGACAATGTCTCTATCTTTTTCACACAAATTATATTTTTTAACCAGTTTTTCATTTTGTTTGGTCAACTTGAAACACTCTCTATAAAACTTATCATAAGCTTGTTGAAGAGTTTCATCATCATCAGACTCACTGTCCATTTCACTTTTCTCTTTTTCAAAATTATTTATAGAATTATCATTTACAGACTCAATAAACTCCTCTTGAACAGAAGTAATAAAAGCTACAATTTCACCATCATCATAATCAGATTCCTTCTCATCATTCGTGTTAGGTTCACTCTCGTCATCCCAAGTGACTGTGAATCCTTTATGTTTCTTTATAAGAAGGTTCGGGTATTTTTTAGCCATATATCCATATCTTTTGCATTCATAGCATTGGATTTTAGAAATTTAGCCTTTCGACTATTTTTAAAAAAAATTAGACATATTTTTGGCTTTGTCTTTACCGTGTTTCTTTTGTGATTTTTTTTCCTGATTAGGCTTTTTAATTTTTAAAATTTTTTTAAATTTCTTCACAAAAATAGTCATCATCTCATGGTCTAATTCATCATCGGAGTCACTTGCAGAACTTTGAGTTGAAGTGAAAGCCCAAATTTTTTGAAACTTTTTTGTTTTAAAATTTTAGCTCATAGGTTTGTAGATTTTCAACTAAATCTTCAACAGAAATAGAATCGACGTCTTTACTCTCTTCTATTGTTGTAACTTTTTGTTGGAAATGTTCGGGTAAGATCTAAGAATTTTTCAAACGAGTTTAAAAGTCGAAATTTTTTCATCAAGATTAAATGAGGCATTCACAATATTACTTAGTTTAGCGTAAAAATCGTCAAAACTTTCATCGTCTTTCATATGCAGAGTTTTAAAACTTGTTGTGAGGCGTTGAAGTTTTGAGATTTTTACGATATCCGTCCCTTCGTGAATGATTTGAAGAATATTCCATACTTCTTCAGCCAAATCACACGTATTAATTTTACGAAACTCATCTTGTGTGACTCCACTAAAGATAGCATTTATAGCTTTACTATTCCAGTCTGTATCCTCAAAATTAGCTTTGTCCCATTTAGCCACGGGTTTATGGACGATTTCTCCATCAACAGTACAAGTGGGCGGCTTATAGCCCTCAATAATAGAAAGCTAAACTCTTTCACCAATAGATTTCCAAAAAGTTCTCATCCTAACTTTTTAAAAGGGGTAATTGTGGCCGTCAAGAAGGGGTGGTCTACCGGTCAAAGCGTCTTCCCTAAGAAAATTCCTTGATTGCAAATCAGTCAATGGATCACACAAAAAAAATTATAAAAAGTATTTTGTAACCTGCTATGATACCAATTGAAAATTTTCGTTTACCGACTGATTTACACTAATTAATTTTTTTAAATAAGCTAAATGCTACAAAAAGCTTAAAACAATCAATCACCAAGCAGAAAATAAAAACAATCACAATCACACACGAGGCGGCGATTTAACGTGAAAAACTCCAAATCGGGTAAAAATCATGAGACCATACCGGGTCTAGAAAATCAAACACTATAAAATCGTTGGTTGCAAAAAAATCTTACAACCCCGACGTTGCACCCACAACCAATGGTAGTAAGTATGTTTTTGCGAATCCACGTGCACCAACTCCTATACTTGATCGCCGCTGGACTCTTCCACTAGATTTCAACACTTGAGAATCCTCTCAAGCAACTCCACAAATCCAAACTCATTGTTAAAACTTTGTTTGACTTGATGATTGGCTTGAATGAGCGAAAGCTAACGGATCATCAAGTTGTTGTAGACTAACTTCCGAGTATGTAAACTAGCTTCAAAAGCTCTCGTGGCGGCTAAGGCTTTATCAAAAATAATAATCAGGGGACTCACATAATAAGAAGTTCTAGCTGCCTATTTATCTAAAACTGGCAAACCTTAACTGCTGCTGCTTAAAAAACTAGGCAACGCGCACAGGACCGATCGATCGATTAATCAAAGCTCACGGTATTTTAACACGGGGCTTCTTCAGGATGACTTCTGCAAAAGGACCGATCGATCGGTTAACAGACCGATCGATCGGTGAAGGACAATTCTCGATTCTTTATTACACCTGCGTCTAGTTTTTCATTGTTTTATACTTTTCGTTTGCTGCGCTGCAATATCAAATCACAACTCTACAAGAACAAGTGTAAAAATATCAACGTATAAAATAAATTAAGTGAATAAACATTTGTCACAGATTTGTCAAACTAAAAACAAATTAGACCGATGGCATAATTCGTAACATTTTTCAAAATATGTATAAAGAATAAAGATAAATTTATTTGTTTGTATTATCTGTGTTCATATATAAACGGATGAATTTATTTGTTAAACATAAATATACATACAGATAAATTTATCTGTTTGTATTATCTGTGTACATATATAAACAGATAAATTTATCGGTTAAATATAAATATACATACAGATAAATTTATCTGTTTATATTATTTATATTCATATGCTTAGCAGATAAATTTATCTATTTAGTATGCATAATAAATAAATTTATTTATTTGAATGATATTTTTGAAGAAAACGTGCAATTGGATCTTGCGTGTTGAAATTTTTATTGATGGATCTTGCGCATTAAAATTTATTTTTTTAAAATTTTGACTGAAAATCCCATTTAATTAATACATGCACGTTATACATTTATAATATAAGAAGTTGATTTTACATTAAAAAGTAATTATAATATATTAGTATGATTTTATATTAAAAATACATATATCAATGCATCATATTTGTATGAATATACACAATATATCAATATACCGACGCGATATTATCTATATATATAATAATTTCTCCTCCATAGGAAATTAAAGGTTCGGAGTCTTGCTAAATGTGACATCGCATCCCCCAGCTAGATAGCCTCCACCCTCCAATAGTACCAAAATAAATAAATAAATAAAATAAAATAAAAAATTGATCTAGTTTTTCAAAAATAGAAAAGATTGAGTTTCAATATTCAGATCCTAGAAAATGGAGACATTTTTCTTTTTATCTAATAGTGTTTAACGTGCGTCCATTTCAATGATTTAAACTATTTATATCTTATAAAAAAATCAAAATTTATCAAAGATCGGCAACTAGAAGGCTGCATCACATTAATTTTTAAAAAATATACAATTTACTCTCAAAATTATCGATTTAGTTCATTTTTTAAGATAACGTATTCCGATCATATATTTATCGATGTTCAATTAACTTAAATTTTTTAATGTATAATTTTTTAGGTAAATTTTATTAAACCATCAAAGTAGAGTATCGTAAACACCATAAAATATAAATGGAGAAGACCTCAATGCTTAATCTCAAATTAATTATATAGAATGAGTTATCATTTAATATAAGAGTTATACTACATGCACAATTGGGTCTAACAAATCCAACTATAGACCATTTACATGACTGTGCTCCAACCACAAACCACTCACGTGGCTGTGTGAGACCTAGACCTAGCCGCAAACCACTCACATAGCTGTGATCCAGCCACATACTACTCACATAGCTGTGCACAGCAGCCATGCGAGTGATCTATGGCTAAATCTACGAGACCCAATTGTATATTTAGTTTTTTTAAATTATAAACTTAGGACATTTTTACAACCACGTGAATGGTTTGTGGCTTGATTTGTGAGACCTAACTGTGCATTTATTTATTTTAAATATAATATTACGACATTATCACAGTTATGTGAGTTGTCTGTGATTAGATTTGTGAGACCTAACTGTGCATTTAAATTTTTTTAAAATATAATATTAGGACATTTTCTCCTAATAATTTAAATTTTTAATTATAGGTCAGGTACAAAGATTTTACATGATATAAGAGTGGAACTCATTTTATCCATATAGAAAAAAGCAAGCATCCTGCGACGACAAACCAAGAAAAATGCTACGCGATGATAGACAAAAATAAAGAGGTTGCACGTGACAGATCTCAACAAGCGATTGCAAGTGAATAGAGATGTTAGTGTATTAATCTCATATTGTTTGACTATAAAATTAGTAATCACTTAATATGATGTTAGAACCTCTTCATTTATAGGTTAAATTTTTAGGTTGAATACAAAATTTTTATATCCATAATACTTTTACTATTTGGCTCATGTTACTATCTATATTAAAATTTTAAATATTGACAATCACATTTCGTATTAAATATTGACCAATATGTAACCAGATTTTGGTTTGATATTATTGTGCAAAGAAACTCAAAATAATTACAAATGAATACAAAGAGACAGATTTTACGTAGTTCGACAATTTACCTACGTCCAAGAGTATCAAAATTCAATATATAGATAAACGATAACAAATTACTCAACTCTCACAAATTTTCTTCTCAAACAACTTGTACACCAAATAATATAAGGCTACATTAATATTTATAGGGAAAAAAAGAGAGCTAATCTAATCATACTTGTGTTAATAAAGTTCAAAACTAATTAAATTTGTATAAATTCACATTCTTCAGAACTATTTAAAAAATTAAATTTAGTAACTATGATAGACTAAAAGCCTATACCAACTCAAATTGGATTTAAGCTAAAATTTTTAACAATCTTCACTTTGGCAAGAATTCATATTCTAAGCAAATAAACATACCAACGCCACCATTAAATACACTAAAAGTGCTCAAATTTTCGAATCAAACAAATCAACATATTTAACTCTACCTCCAAATGTGCTATGTGGCACCAAATTCACCTTAAATGACCAAAACTTTAAATTATGCATATTGGTAGATTAATGCTGCCACCATGCGTCCTAAAACGTCAAATTGCACACAAATGTACCAAATTTCAAATTTTGAACAAAATCCAAACAGATGCACGTATCACATCCAAACCAATTGTGAGTTAGGTAGAGTAATTACTCAAATTATCGAATTTTGTGAAGTTCAAGGCGTATTGAAATTTGACCCAAATATGACATCTTATCATTCAAGCTGTCAACATATCTTTTACCGGCAAATGCAACTAGATAACTGATACAAAATTCATTTATTGACAAATTTCATTTAAGGACAAATTTTATCTAAAAACAAACTTCACCTGAAGATCAAACTCCTCGTGATGAACAAAATAAATTTCTCACGACGAATAAAACAGACTGTATCCACAACAAAACTCTCAAACTTTGACTTTTTCAGAGGATTTAAATAGACAATATTTCGAATATAAATCAAGGATACAAATAATCAAATCTGAACCAATAAACAAAATTCTTAGCAAATTTGGCCATCAAAATTTTCAAGCTTTACCACAAATAATATTCAACGCTTGAATAAAATGACAAATAAATTTTTTTTAAATATGACAAAATTGAACTTTTTTTAATTAAAAAAATTGAATTGATTAAAACTAATATTGTGATTAAATTTAGAACATTCAAAACAATAAAAACCACTTTGACCCAAAAAAAAATCACACAAAAAATACGGTACCAAAAAAAATTAAGCAAAATAATATAAAATCAAAAATAGCAAAAAAAATTTGGAGCAAATCAAAGCAAGTGACGCAATGGCTAAGATGCGTTGATCATATGCGGAGCAATCAGAAAAATCAAATCAAGAATCAACCGCAGCAATTCTTCAACAATATCCTAAGGACGCATTTGGCCAATCACAAATATTACAAAAACTTAATTAGAGTATGCGAGAGCGTCTGAACTCGATTTTTGACGTATAATATATCGTTGGAATTGTCTCAACAAAACGAAATTTTTAGTATATTTAATAGTAATTTTTGATCACTTTAAATTTTGAGCAGAGAGCAAAAAATAGCTTTAACCAAAGTTCTGATACCATTTGTTGTATAAAAAAATCTAAAATAATCACAAATGAATACAAAGAGATAAATTTTACGTGATTTGACAATTTGTCTATATCCACAGACAGTAGAATTCAATATATGGAGAAACGATTACAAATCAATCAACTTTTATAAATTCTCATCTTAAACAACTTGTACATTAAATAATCTGTGACTACATTCATATTTATAGGAGAAAAAAGAGATCTAATCTAATCATATTTGTGCTAATCAAGTTTAAAACTAATTAAATTTGTACAAATTTACATTCATTAGAGCTCTTTAAAAAATCAAATTTAGTAACTATGATAAATTAGAAATTTATATCAACTTAAATTAAATTTGAGCTAAAATTTTCTACCATTATATTGATTCAATATCAATCAATATATAATCGCATTAGTGATATTAAAATCTTAACCTAAATACATGGCAAATAATAATAGGATTCACATCTAAACAACGAAGAAATTAACAAGCTTATATGTCGTCGATAATGATAATATTTATAAATGTAGTCCCAATTTCTATTAAATTAAATAAAGCAGCCCACCAAAATTGAAGTGGCTGCAATATTACTAATTTATATATTAACAAAAAGAGCATAAAAAATTAGTAAGCAGTTGAATTTATAGATCGTTTACTATTTTTTATCAAGTAGAAGATTTTTTAACGAGTAAGGTTTATTCTCATAAAAGTCTTAACGCGCAAGATCCTTTTGCAACAAAAATATCCTATAACAGATAAATTTATTTGTTCCTTTTCAAAATATATTTAAAGAACACAAATAAATTTATTTGTCTTTTATTGAAAGCACATGTAAAGAATACAGATAAATTTATTTTTCTTATTGAAAGTACGTATAAAGAATACAGATAAATTTATCTTTATCTTTTCAAAATATGTATATAGAACACAGATAAATTTATCTGTCTTATTGAAAGAACGTATAAAAAACAAAAATAAATTTATCTGTCTTATTGAACGCACGTATAAAAAATACAGATAAATTTATTTGTGCATTTTCAAAACATGTAGAAAAGCACAGATAAATTTATCTATCTTTTATTGAAAGCATGTGTAAAGAACACAGATAAATTTATTTATTTTATTGAAAACACGTATAATGAACACAGATAAATTTATCTGTTCGTATTATCTGTGTTGATATGCAGATAGATAAATTTATCTGTTATGTATAAAGAAGCAGAAAGATAAATTTACATCTGTTTGCATATTAAACAGATGAATATCAAACAGATAAATTTATCTTTTTATTATGTAAAATAAATAAATTTATTTATTTGCAATGTATTTTTAGAGAGAAATCACGCAATTGAATCTTGCGCGTTAAATTTTTTTTTTTACTTTTGGCTGAAATCCCATTTAAAGTATTTAATTGGCTATTTTTTAAAAAGAGTTACCAAATATTGATATTTAAATTTTAAAAATAAATTTTGTTGATGATCTTCTTAAAAGATGTTTTGTAGGAGACTTTCCTAAAAGATATTTTATATGAGACTTTCCAAAAAATATTAAAAATACTTTTTAATATACAATTATAAGATTATTAAAAATATTTAATTATAAAGTTTGAAATAATGTTATAGTTTTTTTTAGATGCATATATTTATTTAGTCGATGGAAAAATATTATAAATAAAGACGTTTTTATTTTATTTGTGAAAATATTAATTTAATTTTAAAATTCTAAGCATATTTTTTTAGTGGATAGTGAGATGAATACCTATAAGAATTGCATATGGTAAGTTTCTTAATTAGGATATTGAAGTTAGAAAAAAATTTATTTTGTGGCAATTCTTCAACCGTCTTAAATATTATAAAATTTTAAAATAATGTATTTATTATTTTTATTCCGTGCATAGCATGGATTAATTGCTAAGGGCCCATTTGGTAATATTTATGTTTTTGTTTTTTATTTTTATTTTTAAATTTTTTGTAAACTATAAACAAAAATATGTTTGGTAATTATTTTTGTTTTCAAAAAACTTTAAACAATTTTCAAAATTTACAAAATTTTTAGAAACAGAAAAAATGTGTTTTCAATTATTTTATAAATACGTTTTGATTGTATCTTTTTTTTCACTACCTCCGACTATTACATCTGGTTACCGTCTTCAACCACCGTCTTCGACTACCACATTCGGTCACCTCCTCCGGCAACCACCTCCGATCATCGTCTGAGCTTTTACCCACCACATTTGACCACCATCGCTGCTTCTTACTATCTTTTCGACTAACACATCCGATCATCGTCTTCAACTACTACTTTCGACCACCATCGCTACATCTTGCTATCATCTCCGAGTAACACCCTTGATCACCACCATCCTGTCACCACCGTCGACCACCCACTCCGATCACTGTCTCCGACCACTATTTTCGACCACTATCTCTACCTCTTACTATCATCACTAGATAACACATCCGATTATCACCTCCGACTATTGTATTCATCCGTAACCTCCAACTAACACTTTCTAAATATTTATGTGCCAAACCTGTTTTTATTTTTATTTTTTATAAAAATAGACAAAAATATAATTTTTATTTTTTATAAACAAAATATAAAAAACTATAAATGTTATCAAATGGCCCCAAATTGTTTTGATCTCGAAAACGTGCTCCAATTAATACACTCCGACTCACGGTAGAAACATAGAAGAAAATTAGAAAAATTAGTCGGATATCTCTTATTTTTGGGTAGTTTTTATTTATTTTTTGTCTTTTTTAATTTTTTAAATATTTTTATGACATAGATTTGTTACTTTTTGATTTTTCATGAAAAAATAAATCTTGAAAGTATAGTTGTGTTGATTAAAATATTAAAAAATTACTAAAACGAGAAAAAGTCATATAAAAGCTTAAGAGTGATTTTTTCATCTTGAATATTTTTAAAAAAAATTTGATCAAATATTTTTACTTTTTTAATTTCTCATGATAAACAACCTAAAACGTATCATCGCTTGACTTATTTTAAAAGAAAAATATAAAAAAAAAAAGCATATAAAAAAGACGAATCAAGGAATTTCGGACCATAGGATAAAAGAATAGCATCGATCCAATTGAGACATGTATTGTTGGAGCTTACCGGATTCATATTCCCTTACTTTAATAATCTAAATTACTCAAATTCAAATGTTTTTCGAATAAATTATTTCTAAAAAAATAAATTATTTTTAATATGATAATTATATACTTGAATTATATTTTCTTTTTAAAATTTATTTTATATACTTGAAGTTATGTAGATTTTTTAGTTTCTTGTATTGTCGTTCAAAATTAAAGTTATTACTGTTAAAGAATAACTGTTTCAATTCAGTTTTTAAAAATTTATGATTACTTCAATTCAATTCAATTTTTTAAATCTGATATACATAGTATTAAGTAGATATTAATAACTTGGGCTTAGTTATTGGACCATATTATTAAAATCTTTATTCAAGTTGTTAGATTAGTTGTTTTATGTAGATCGTGATAAATAATATCAGAGTCAACTCAATCCCATGAAAGATTTCATAACGGTATAAATAAAAGGGTAGATGCTCTAGATAAGGTTAGAGATTCTAAAATTATATACTTTATACACGTTAATTAATTGTTCTATGTCCATTAATGAGCTGCTATCCACAAAGCTAACCAAAAAAATAATCTGAACCACATAATAAGAATGTCGCATCTTAAAGTAAAAGATATTGTAATATCACATTCTACATCAATAAAAGATTTTAAAAAAAGAGTATTAAAAATAAATGCGATACTATTAATAATTTGGTATTAAAATTTTAAATTGTAGTTTTAAACTTTTTATTTAAGTTATTAATTTTGTAGTTGATTTGGATTGTGATATTAATCTCTCACCTATCATATTTAATTCTTTGTTCTCTCTAATTCAAGCTCTCACCCTCTCATTTATATATTTCTCCAATTTTTCTTTGTATAACATAATAACAACAACAGTAACTTATCCATACTAAAAGAGATTAAAATTTTAAATTTGATGATGATTAAAAGTAAAAGAATATCATTTTTATTTATAAAATAAAAAATCATATTTAGTTCTTAACATCAACCTAATTGACGATTGGTTAACCGTTAACTAATGAATTTGGTAAAATTATAACAAAGCTAAACATAGCACGGAGGGAGGCATAATTTCTTAAATTACAAGGGTGGCAATGCATATATTAACTATAAACTTAACCAAACATAAGTGTATTTTATGGTAAATTATAAAATATTTCATAGTATCACGTAGGTAATACTATATTATACTTTTGATAAATAAAAGTTTTTAATGCATTTTAAATGGATTATTTTTACTTTTTGCCTACTCAATAAAAGTAGACAAATTAATATCATTATATTCAAAGTATTTTTCCCTAATCATTAAATAAAAATACTACACACACAATGGAGTCATGTTTGTATTGAATAATAGAATTAGGAGGACTTAAGGTTCCCATAATTAATAGTCATATAAAGATATTGATTAAACAGAATGACAACCTTGCCCTTATAGTTGGATATTTAATTGTGTATATATTGAGAAATACAATTAATATGTTGCCAATAAAAAAAACTTAGATAAAACTAAAAAAAATACAAAAAAATTGAAAGAGTAAGGAAAAGGGTAAAATGGATAATATGAGAGACAATTTTTTAATTTAAAAAATACGATGAAATTGCAAAGTAAAAAATTAATACCAAATCACACCAAACCAAACTAAGCACGTGTCACAATTAATTGGGATCGGTTACATAAATTTTTTTACGTCATTTTTCTTTGTTAAGAGATATATCTTCAATTAGTTTTAATAAATTTTTATTTTTTTTAATATCATATCTCATATTAATTTAAGTCTATCTATTTTCTTAATATTTTTCTTACTCATGATTTTGTCGTTTTTTTTACTACTGCATCAACTGGTATATATTTTATGTGTCAAAACTATTTTAATCTATTTTCTCCCAATTTATCCTTAATTAGTGCATCTTCTACCATTTCACGAATATTTTCAATCTTAATTTTATCTTTTCTAATCTTATCACACATCCATCTTAACATTCTTATTTTCGTAACACTCATCTTATTTATGTGATATTTTTTAGCAGCCCAATATTTTGTCCCATATAAAATCGCTAATTTAATAGATGTCCTATAAAACTTTCTTTATTATTTTGTAGGTATTCGTCGATCACATAAAATTTCAAAAACACTATTCTATTTGAGCTACCAATTTTGATTTTATGGGCTGCATCATTGCAACTTCTTCATCTTTGTTAATAATTGAACCTAGATAATGAAAATATTTACTCTTAGGTATCTTTTGATTTTGAATTTTTATTTTTTCACCATTAATACTCTTATTATTGCTAAAATTTATTTTATATATTCAGTTTTGTTCCTACTTACTCGAAATCTTTTTGATTCTAAAATTTTTCTCCACATTTCTAACTTAGCTTTGACCCCACTTCTAGTCTCATCTACTAAGACAATACCATCAGCAAATAGCATACACTGTGAGACCTCATCCTAAATATGTGTAGTTAATTCATCTACAACTAAGGCAAAAAAATAAAAACTCAAAACCGATTCTTAGAGTAATTAAACTGTAATCGAGAATTTACTTGTTCCTCCTACAAGTGATCTAATTGTTATGGGGGTTCCATCATACATGTATCTTATCACAACAATATAACTTTTTGTCACTCCATTTCTATCTAACACCACCATATGATATCTTTAAGCACTCTATCATAGACTTTTTTTAAGTCTATAAAAATTATATAAATATCTTTTTTTTTTCTATACTTCTTTATTAATCTCCTTAGAAAGTGGATTGCTTTTATAGTTGATCTATCAGGTATAAAATTAAATTGATTATGTGACACTGTTCTTGTTAGTCTCATACGATATTCAATAACTTTTCTCCATAATTTTATCGTATGACTCATCAACTTAATACCTCATCAACTTAATACCTCTATAATTGTTATAATTTTAAATATTTTTTTAT
Source organism: Heliamphora exappendiculata (assembly GCA_034768845.1). Classification (NCBI taxonomy): domain Eukaryota; kingdom Viridiplantae; phylum Streptophyta; class Magnoliopsida; order Ericales; family Sarraceniaceae; genus Heliamphora; species Heliamphora exappendiculata. The sequence goes on from JAOTRH010225109.1 coordinate 40,554, forward strand.
TTTTATATACATGTACTAGAATATTTTTATTCACTCTTCGGGCATTTTTCTAATCATTATAATTTTATTAAATACCTTTATTAACCAAGATGCTCCTATTTCGCCTATGCATTTTTATACCTCCACAGGGATGCTATATGGTTTAAAGCTTTTCCTGATTTCATTCTTTTTATTACAGTTTTCACTTCAAATTTTTTTTTTCTGTGATAGAATTTATTATTCTTTAATTTTATCCGAATTATCAGATTCCTCTCATTCAAATATTTTCACATGTTTTTCGTTTAGTAATTTTTCAAAATAGATTTTTTATTTTTTCTTAATCTCTCCATCCTTCACTAACACCCTTGAATCTTGCTTTTTATATATTTAGCTTAAGTAAGATATCTTTTTTTTTCTTTATCTCCATTTAGCGAGTTTGTAAATGTTTTTTTCTCCCTCTTTACTATCTAATTTAGTATAAAAATCATCATAAGTTTTTAATTTTGCAATTTTAACGACTCTCTTAACGTCCTTATAAAATTATTTATAACTGTTGGAATCTGTGAATTTCATTGGCCATTGAAATTCAGATTTCAATAGCTGGATCAGTTACAATTGAATTGGCCATTCAATTGCAATTGAAGCCTGGAAACCAACAGCCATGAGTGGCTA
>JAOTRH010225120.1:0-10377 GCA_034768845.1 Heliamphora exappendiculata
TCTCTTTCTCTCTCTCTCTCTCTCTCTCTATATATATATATATATATATATATATATATATATATATATCAGAAAATGAGTTTTTGTGATAATGAATGTGGAAACTTCAAATCATCAATCTACGTTTCTCTAGTTTTTTTTTTTGAAAATATTTTAAGATTTATTTTAGAGTTAATTGAGTTTTAAACCCATTTTAGAAGTATGTAAGAGTTTTAGTCCCACATTTTTTTTGGTATTGGATTTAATCATTTTATTCAAATTTTATGATTTTTTGATCAACATGCTTTTTAACAACTGGTGCCTCATTTTCATTTTAAATGCTTTGATTGTAGGATGCATTATCCTATATAGAAATTGGTAATATATTTTGCATTTAATCTCCTTGATTCTAAGATGCACATTAATCACAGGATTATCTTGACTTATCACTTTATTTATAGAAAGCATTATATTCTCCTTAATTTTATATATTAGTTTCACAAATATTAATTTGTACAATATGTTGCACTTTAATTAGATAGATATATTTTCCTGTTTAGAGAATATTTTTGGACGCAGGCATCAAAATTTGTCAAAATTTATTAAAATTCGAAAGTAACAAACGATTTAGTTAGAAATCGAAAATCAACTAATTTTTCTAACTTGGAATAGATTTCAACTCATTTTTCAATTTGTTCATTGCTATTTCGTTATGTTCAAAGTATTATTCATGTTTACAATTCGAATGCTCTTCAAATTTTTACTGGTATGTATATATTATTGTTAGATTGGATTGTTTTAATTTTAATTTTTTTTTATTTTAAAAATGTAAAATTGTCCATTTGTGAATATGAAATCAATTATTTTTTTCAACGTTTTTTTTTTAATTTGTGGATATAAAATCAATTTTTTTCGAATGATTCAGTCTTCATATTTTGAAGGTAGTTCATATTTGTTCTTTTTTGGAACGTTTTATGTTTTTATGGCTTCATGTATTCAATGTAGTTCATATTAATTTTATTTTTAATTTTTAATTTTTAATTTTTTTTCTTGCATAATTACATAATAAAATACCATGGTGGTTTTGGTGAAACATATATTAGATATTTTTGAGAACCTATTCTGCCATATTTATAAGTTGAAACAGTAATAAATTTTTCTAAATACAAAGTAAACTAATACATTTATCAGTTAGAGCAAATATGAAATCTCCTATATCCAAATACATCTGATACATTTATCAGAGTACATGATAAGTTTATGTTTCATATGTTTGGTAGTTGATATGATACTTTTAGCAGTGCTACAAAATTTTATAATTTGAACTCAAAAGATAAATGTATTAGCTGCAACACCAGTGCAAGTTACAGATTCAAATAATAAATGATACATTTATTAGTTGTTCAAATAGTACAATTTTCAGAATACATATTCAATCGATACAGTTATCGGTTTACATAACAGTGCACTTTCCTAAATCTATATTCTACTGATACATTTATCAGTTGTTCCAACAATGCAATTTTTAGAATACATTTTCAACTGATACATTTATTAGTTCAAATAACAGTATACTTTCCTATCTATATTCTACTGATACATTTATCAGTTGTACCAAAAGTAATATGTTGAAATAACAGTGCAATTTCTAAAATACATCTCATAATTTAATGTTATATTTTTGCGATGTCAATGATGAAGACAACGACAACGGAGGATGAAGATGGTAATAGAGTAAGGATTGTGATGATTATGGCATGAAATTTTGGAGAGATTTTGAAAAAGATTTTTGGAGAGATTTGAGAGAGATTTATGGAACATAATTTTTTATTCCCGCTCAGTAAGGAATTTGATCAAAAAAATTTTTAAAGATACAATTTAAGAATATTTTAAAAAATTAAAAATAAGACAGGACTAATCCTAATAAAAAAAAATTAAATGGAATTAAAACTAATTTTACTACAAAAAAGATGACTTAATCCTAATTTCCCTTTATTTTATTAACTATACCATATTTATGATTTTGAACAATATTTAAAAAGAGATCCCTGTGATTTCTATGATTAGGTACCTTATTGATATATAATTTTGCTAACTAGATTTTTGTAATTATTCTTCTTCAAAGATTACTCTTTTCGTTAACCCCCGTTTATAATTTCATATAAGTTTGAAGATATAAGATTATTTTTAAAGTATTTTTAAAGTTTTTATTTAAATTTTTTGAATATATTTTAAAATTTTAAATATCATTGATTTAATATGATAATATCTATAAATTTATATCATATAATTTTACATATATCGACCGGGTTAGCATGAGTGTTTTTGCTAGTATATATATATTAACAAAGGTGGAGAGATTGTTTCACAAGTCTTAGGAGCTCCAAAATCCTACTCTATTTTTTTAGAATGTTTGAGTTAATTTTTTTAAAATTTGTAATTAGATAATACATTTTTTATTATTAAAATATATCGTAATATTCAAAATTAAAAAGACAAACTTAAAAAGATGAATCTTCCTTCAAAGGGATTTATACATACCAAATTAAAAAGACAAACTTAAAAAGATGAATCTTCCTTCAAAGGGATTTATACATACCAAAAGGAATTATCAAAATTTGATAGTGTAATTTATAAAAGAGATTTCTTTAAAAGAGATAAACTTATCAAAACAGGTTCTCTTTGAAGGGTTCAGAATCTCAAAAAATATTAACGCTGCATACGAATCGAATCAAATACAACGTGGGGCGAAGAACAAATTAAAAAAAAAATTGATTTTCATCGATCCATTTGGACGGACGGAGAAACCGTTCGAATGAAACCTGTACAGAAAAACCCTAGTTTTTAACTACTCCCAAGATCTAAAACCTAGTATATCTACCAGGTAAAATAGAGATAATACCTGCGTGATCCTTCTGGTTTGATCACGTTTTAGCACTTAACTACTTGACTCTAAAGATCAACATGGCAAGCCGACAATCTCGTCTCTGACATAGATTTTCTGCCATTTTCTCGAATGCCGAAATACGAACTAAGTGTGGGCTTAGATCATTTGTATTTCAAACCCTGTCTCGCTATCGTCTTATTTTTTGCTGGTTATCATAATACGTGAAAATCCTAAAGAATATGAGAATATTTGATTTGATACCTATACCGGCGGCCAGGGTTATAATTGTCACACCCCAAACCATACAATAATACTTTTTCTTAAACAATACCTATTTTAGAACCAAAAGAACTTCATTAGAAAGATGAAAACATTTGAAATGTAAACTTCTAAGACTTTAATTTGAACATAATAATAACCCAAAAGGAGTTAGAAATGAATAAGATGTTTAGCTTTGAAAATATGAGCAAAATAAGCAAACTCAAAAAAATATCCCAGCGGACAAATCGCTCGAGCAGTCTAAAGACCACTCGATCGATCTTTCACTGCTAGTAGCATTTTCAGCCTACAACCGAGAAACTACAGCACACAAAAGACCGCTCGAGCGGTCTGAGAATCGCTCGATCGATCTGCCCCCGTGTTCCATTTTCCTTTTCAAAATCTTGAAGCCCCAACACAATCAAATTAATTTTGAGCAAGAAAAGCATACAAGGCCCTAGAAAATCATAAGGCTTGATAGGAAAAGTCATCTCTAATCATTAAAGCAAAAGAATTTATCTCAAACATCCATCCCAACAAGGAGATTCATATATATGCTTCCCAAAATTTCAAAATTTACATATCATAAGGTTCAAAAACCATCCTTAGAGACTTCATGTCATCAGTCACACTCAAACTCATAAGACTTGACGTTATGATGTTACAACCCTTAGGAATTAATTATAAAACATATTCATCAAAATATCATAACCAAAACACATCCCTTGGTTTAAACAAAACAACATTAAAACCTTCATCACATGCTCTCATGCCAATAGCTATCTCTAACACCTGAAAAGGGTTCTACAAACACCGTAAGCTGAGATTCAATAGAATATGACTAAACATGAATGAATGCATAATATGCAGAAAGGTAGTTTATGTAATTTTCATAACACAAACAATTTTTTAACAAGATTTCTATGAACTTAACGGAATACACGTTCTTATGACTTGTATACAATCAACGTGAACTTTTCTTTCTTCCTGATCCTCAATAAGTTTCACAATTTACACTTCACGAACATGATTAAGTACCGTGTTGCAACTCAAGAAAAAGACGCCACATGGGCAAGAAATGCCACATAGGTCAGAATTTTTCGCACAGACTAATGTCGCCACATAGGCTAAGGTTGTTACAAAGTATAATATCCTCACACAGGCTACGATTGCCACAAAGGATAATATCACCGTACAAGCTAAACAATTGATAATTTTATTTTCACACAAATTAACTTAAAACACATCACAATCACAATAATGCAACACATGCATAACTTCTCAATTTTGTGGATGTGGATTAACCCCTTATTACCAACCACTCAAATCTTCAATTAATCCTATTACTTTCACATTTTCACATCCAACACTCAATTAATACATCAATTCCACAATCCCTAACTCTTCCAATTAAACTAGGGTTCTCAATTCAAACAAATCTCATATGATTCTTCTTATCAAAGAATATTCAATCATAAATTCAATTTTCATCCAACCCAAACTTCAATTCAAAATGCTCCATACAAATAAGGTTTTAGTTAAAAAAAAAAAGAAGAAGATTGCAAGCACTTTTTCAAAGAAAGGAGCAATTAATCACATATTCTTCACATATATTCAAGGTTAATCGAAAATCCTACCTCTGTGAGTCGAAATTCGAAGTTATAACACACTCAAAAGAAAATATAATTTAATACATAAGTTGACAACTATGGTGCAGAATATTAAATAATGTAGTTTATTTGTCAATTTTTTTGTATCACTACCTAAATTTGGTTGAAATAAGCTGGAAAATGAAAGGAAATGGCCAAAGGAAAATGTTATTTTTTGTTGGGAAAAATTTAAATAAAAATAGCTTGCAGCGGAATAAATATTTTTTCCTTATTTTGTACGTGATTAAATGAGATTAATAATAATAGAATAAATAATAATCAAACAATTGCACGACGTCGATTTTTACGTAAAAAACTCATAAGAGAAAAAAATCACGGGACCGAAATCCGATTCCAAATCTTCACTATATTAAAATAATGAGTTTACAGATTGAACTCTCTACACATATCTAGAGAATGACAATATCAAGACTCGAAATAAAAAAATATTGAATTCTAGGTATACCCAGAGGATGACAATATTAAGACTCGGAATAACAAAATATTAAATACTCATCTCCGTAAGATGGATTCTGACCAAATAAAAAATTTAAGTTTAGATCTCATCGATTGACAATCGAAACCGTTAGTTAACAAAAATCAAGCGCCAAGAGTATGCACATAAAATTTTACGACGATCGGATTTCGTTTGGCATCCGATCTTATGCATGAACATTGATGGTTTCTTCTCCTCGCCAAATTCTTCTCTCGCACTCACCATTGCGCGCTGTTTGATTATTTCTCCAATTTTGAATACTCATCAAAATGTCTTAGGTGTATTTATAGTGACAATCTCCTATGATTATTGCCAAACTTGGTTAGAATTCTAAAACAAAAAAGTTTTTAAACCTATTCTTAATAGGATTGTCCCACCCCCAATTAAGAGATTTCCCTAACAAAATAGAAATTCTAAAAACAATAGGCAACTTCTTTTTTTTTTCTTTTTCTTAATTTTATTTATAGTAAAATCTTAATACTAATTTAATTATATTAAACTCTTAATATAATTGTACCACCCTAAATATGGTGGGCACCAACGCTCCGGAAATAATTGTGACATTTTTTTAATCAAATGATGCAACAAAGTAACAGTCAAAATATTAACAAAAGGTCAATCAAGAGGTTATCGGGGCTCAACTCATGGGGTTTGCTAGTGGGCTAGACCCATAGATAGAGAGGCCCATTAGAGGTTTAGGCTTTTTATAACAGAGAGAAAAAAATAGATTGTTTAGGAAATAACTTTTAAGATTATTAAAAGAAGTTTTTTTCTTCCCTTTTTAAAAAAATATTTAATATGTCATCACTTTTTACTTTTAAGTTATAGTATTTGAAATAATTTTTTTGACTTTTTTATTTTCTAAAAATAAAGTTGTTTTTTTTACGGACGGCATTATATTTATTTTATTCAATAGAAAAGTCAAATTATTCCGGATGTGAATAGAATTTTTTTAAAAAAATAACAAAAAGTTAGTGATTTTTTATTTCTTGAAAGAAAAAACCCATATTTTTAGAGAGGCTAAATGGGGGCCTTAGTCCCGTAAAACATATCATATGGGCTTTCCGGTCCAAATGAGGGTTTAAGGCTATATTTTGATCTTTGTTTTACAAAAGAAAAAAGAAAAAGAAAAAGATAAAAAGCAATAGTAAGAAAACAAAATAATATATATATATATATATATACTTGTTGGTTGGGTTAGAAAATAAGAGGATGAATATGTATTTTAATTGCTTTTTCCCATTTATATATTGTTTTATTTTCCTCTCATTTTCCTTCCCTTCATAAAATTAAAAAAAAATAAATTCCAAATACAGATAAAGGCTATTTGAATTGAAATTTTTATATTGTTGAATTCTGGGCATTATGTCCCAGGTCTTGTCTGTTTAATCCAGAATCAAAATGTAATAGGTTATTTTAAAACATAATAGGTTATTTCCATTAATGTATGTTGGGCTAGAGTCCCAGGTAGGTTGCCTTCTTGTCAGGCAATATTGGCCCAATTTTCTTCACTATTTATTATATAATATAAAACTTTTGATGTAACATCTGTGTGGTATTAAAAATACAATCATTGAAATAAAACAATCTTAGTATTTTATTTTGTTCTCTCTCATCCATCGTATTCTTCTTTGTAAAAAAGTAAATAAGAAAATATTAATTTTTATTACTTTTCCTTTTACTAATTCAATGAAAAAACAATATAGTTTTTATTTTTGTTATTTTTTTATTTTTTACATCTATAAATTAAAATCTAATAAAATTATATTTTTAATTGAGTGCCTTAAAATTGGCTAATTAACTAATTATTAAATTATTAATATTACTTTTTGTTTCACTTTTAAAGTTTCGGTAATTTTCGTTACGGTGTTTGAATTTTTCTCAGTGCTTTTGGTAATTTAGTTTGTTATCGCTTAATAATTTTTTTTTCTCTTTATTAATATCAAAGTTGATTGAGGTTGAGATTCTTTCTACTGTTTTTTTTATATGGCTTATTCTTTGAAAAGTAAAGTTTGAAATTAAATATTAAAATACATGAGTGATCTTTAAAAAAATAATAAGAATGTGTTTAAGCACGAGTTATCCCTAATCTATGTAACAAAATAAAATAACTTAATATAATATTTATATAAGTGGCAAAATTTTAATTTTGATTTTTTATAAATTTATATATAAATATTTACATATAACACAACTCAATTAACAAATAAAAAATTCAATATTATTTTTTTCTTTCATGTTCAATTTGAAAATAAAAATCCACTGCGGAGCTAATTATCATTCAACCCAACTTGTCCAATTTGCTTGCGCTTTTAGAATTATCCCAAAATGTTGGACATGGCATGAAATAATTGTTTCCAGATTGGACTTTTTTGGTTTTTTGTTTTTAAATTTGTCGTTTTGTATGAGCACGCCAACTAATTATTGTCAAAATGATAGTTCCCACTTGTGATGCAATGCGATACTTTCGGCTAAATTTTTTGGACCCATTATTTGATTTTTTATTTAAATTATTAAGGCACCAAGTGATAGATTTTTTATATAATTTTTTTCATCTTTAATAAAAATATCTGTGTTAAATTAAAAAATAATGCTTTTATATTTTTTTCATTATGAAAACAAAAAAATTACCAAAAAACAAAAAAATGTTAATATAAGATGAAAAAAAATCATTTTAAAACTTTTATAATTTTCTTTTTGTTTTTAATAAATTTTTTTCAACTTTATTATAAAGAAGAAAGATTTTGGATAATGCACGTTTACTCGATCTGTATTTGTTGATGTAATAATATTTACAATTCCAATAAAAAAACGAACCTAAGCCACATGACGAGTGTGTCCTATCCTTAGGTAAGAATTTATTCCTTACTAATAAAAAAGAAAAATTATATGTATAAAAATAAGTAGACTGGTTACTAATAATTTAAACTTAAATTTTAGGTCCGTAATCTTGGTTTTTTAATTTTTTGGCAAAAAATTTTAAAAATTAAAGTTACCAATTTAGCAAAAAATAAAAAAATTAAAAAGTTAAAACGTCAAATCAAACTACAAACTCCTAAGATATTCTATTTAAATTCCTACTACTTTTAAAATATAATAGTACCACTTATTTATAACTTATTTACTAGCACTATCAATTACATATAATTGTTAATATCAAATATATAAAAAAATAAAATTGTTCACTTTAAACAAAAAATAAAAAAATTAATTTTTTTATCCAAACAACCAACTTAAAAAAATTAATTTAAAAGTTAAATTATCAAATAATTTATTTTGAACCAAATTTAGTCTTTTAGCTGAAAACGTAAAAAAAAATTAATTTTTAAACTAATTGCCAATTGTGTCCTTAAAATCGTACTATTAAATTTTTTATTTAAGTTATTAAATTAGTAACCTACTTGAGTAGTACTAATTTTTTTTTTGTACATGTAAAAGCTATTTTACATAATCAATAATGATTATTTTTTATTTTTTTTAAAAAGTCTTGGCAACTCAGTGATTTCATGTCTATTTATAAAGTTCTTCACCCAGGTAATTTGCGGTTCAAGTCCCCCTACCCTCTCATCTTCCCTCCTCACCTCTCTCCGCTCCTCCTATACTTCCAATCAACAATATATATATATAAATTTTTTTAGAATATAAAGCGTATGCGCTTAGATCACAAGTTTGTGAAGAATATAATACCAATTGAAGAAAAGAAAAAAATTAAAAAATTTTAATTTAATTTAATTGCTTCATTATCTTCTTAACTTTTGTCTTTACCCTGTCTATTTCCTTCCAAAAGTCTATTAAACGACTCTTATTTTGTGACCTAACCTAACAGGTCACTTTTAACAGTTTCGATTTATGTGAAGAGCCATTGTAAAAAATAAAAATAAACATTTTTTAAACCACTAGCCCACTAGCGAGCTTATCATGAATAGTAATATCTCATTGAAATGCCAGCTCCTCGTCACGAAGATAATAATTTCTTACTATGTGGATGAAATGTTGAGAATTTTATTTATTTATTTATTTATTTTGAATTTTTTATTTTTTTATTAGATTTTTTTTTATTTTTATGAATTGTTTCGATGATATAAACTTAAAAAATAAAAAAATTGATTATAAGATGAAAAAAATCAACTAAAAACAAAAACAAACAACATAAAAATTTTAATTTGCCAAAAATAGAAGGATTCCTGGCGGTTAAGGATTATAATTGTATCAAGGAAGCACCAAATATGAAACCCTAACTGTTTTATTTATAGTCACATGCTAAAACTCTAATCTATTGACAGCAATTAAAAACTGTTCTCATCGCTGACCGCTCGAGTGATTTTTTCACTGCTCGAGCGGTGAAGGTCTATTTGCAGTAATTTGTTGCAGAGTCTGAAATATCGAGAGGTGCAATGAATCGCTCGAGCTGTCTGTCAAGAGGTCTAACATTGCGGGCTACTTTTTGATATTTTTTATTCCTTTTGCGTTGTTCTGCAATAATAAACCCAAAACTCAAATAAGACAAATGTCAAAATATTAATGAATAAAATAAATAATTTTAAATAACAATTTATCACAAATTTGTCAAATAAAAAATAAATTTAGAACAAGACCAAAATGTTGGAATCTGTGAATTCATTAGCCATTGAATTCCAGAATTCAATAGCAGCATTCAATTGCAATTGAATTGGCCATTCAATTGGCAATTCAATCATGAAAATCAATACCACTCATGGCTATTGATTTTTCTATAACCCCCTCCATAATGGAAGGCCTATATATATGCTGTCATCTTTCAGTATTTAGGGTAAGAAGAGAAAAGGAAAGAAGCAGAGGTAAGAAGAGACAGAAAAAGAGAGATACAACTCAGAGTATATTGCAAACTGTAAGAGAGAGAAAGACAGACGGAGTACGTTCGTAGCCGATCCTTTATGGTGTTCCGACGATCGTATAGCCGTTTTATCCTAGGAGAGTGACGCCGGTGGAAAACCTACAACACCTTCGGTAGGCGATAAATCATTCTTAAGAAAACTGCGTTTGCAGGACTCAGTTTGCAAATTCTATTCCTGTTATTTCTGTTATTTTATTTTCTTGTAATTTCAGATTATTGTAATTGTTGAAAGTTA
>JAOTRH010225131.1:0-10377 GCA_034768845.1 Heliamphora exappendiculata
ATAGTAAACATAAAATTAATCAAATTAAAAAAATATAAATTACATAAATTTCCTTTTTATTATCTAACCTAAATTTGTATTGAGGTGCCCATTATTAGTACAAATTTCTTTGGCCTAGTAATATATATATGTCCGGACCTTGAATTAACATGTGGTTTGTTTTCACAAGTCACATTACTCTAGATTGGCAAATTCGTACGAGTTTTAGAGTTATTTGATTGTACATACACAAAAGTGGGTGGCCTCTTAGTGACTAAGGTTCTTTCAAGTTGACAAGATAATCCGATAAGGAAAACCATTGAAATAGAATTTTTTCGAGAAAAAGTTAGTCTCTTTGTCCAAATGGGCTGATGAATAGAACACATAATTGCAGTCCCACTGCAAGCCTGCACATTTCTCCTAATAAGATGCCTCACAAGCTTCCTACATGTTCATAAAAAAATGAATTAGAATGACAAAAAGTGCTCTGAATGATACCGAAAGAGCTTGGCTTGCTTGCATATTTTCTCATGGAATGGAAATCATTATGGGTAGATAAACCAGTTTAAAAAATTACCAATGATACCAGTGCATATAGAAATGTGTTGTCAAGAAGCATCTAACAAACTCTTCCCTCCCCCTACTCGGATTATTAGTATTAATGCCACCTAATCCAATCTCACAATCAATTCCCCTATTCGGTATACTCCCCCTCGCCCCTACATTAGGTATTCCCGTTATGAATCTGTGTGATGTGCCTAAATATGATTGGCTGTAGACAGAATTTTGTGGCTTTCTTTGTGCACCTTTGAACATGCTAAGATTGCTATTACATAAAGTAGTAAACACTTGAAGCAAGTCCTTTCCAATTAAAAAATGTTAACAAAGATCATTATAGTAGATATGTTCACAAGACCTATAATATTAAGACACCATTTAAGACAGCAAAAAGCAATTTCTATTTTCTAAGGATACATTTCCAATAATTATTCAGGCCACTAAGGTTAATCCCAACTTACATTGATCAAGAATTCTGCTCATCAAATCATGACTCCCATTAATTTCTATGCTTTTCCTAAATAGATTCGGTGTTTCTCTACATCAATGTTGTTTATCCAAAGCTCTTGGGTTAGAACAATTGGCCATTCGTAGAGAATCAACATTTATTTAACAGGTTTAAACACAAAAGGGACCACTAAATACGTTTCCAAGAGTATCAGAAATCTGAATACTTAAGAGCAACAAAAAGAAACATTCTCGTGATCGACTGAACAATACTGATGGTAAGATACTTTGCTAAAAAACAAAAGGAAGTAATACATCAAGATCTAGCACTTCAAATGAAAAATGTTACTCAAACTGCTGAAAGTGTCAACGATGTTAGAATAATAAACCCACAATGTAGCAAAATCTGAACAAGAACAAAATATTATATAAAATTCCAATGCTACTGACCCCACATCGTAACTGATACAAGACACTTAGATTCTCAAATTTGTGAGGTCGATTCAAAGAGTTTGGCTTCATACAGCGAATGTTATGAGGCTCTGTTGAATTGAGTGCCTCCATCAAAGCTTGGAGTTGTTGCTACAAACAAAAACAGCAAAGGGCGAAGGGCGATTACCTTTTTATATATAATGAAGAGGCAAACGGCGAAGGGCGCAATGGCCAAGGGCCCAACGGCGGCGGCTTACAACACAAGGAACGATGGTGGCGAGTTGAGGTGTAGGCGGCAATGGCGGCGGTTTGAGGCGGAGGCAAAGACAGGGACAGCGGTAGCTTGAGGTGGAGGTAGAGGCGGGACAACGGTGGCTTGAGACGAAGGCGGAGGCGAGGACAGTGGCGGCTTGAGTCGGAGACGGAGGCGCTAGCGGAGATAGAGGCGCTGAGTTGGGTGTTGCAGAGACAATTCCAAGCTGCTAGGGTTTAGTTTACTGTACTGGATTTCTTAAGTGCGCATTGGGTTTGTTTAAGTGCGCATTTGAGGAAAACTAATTAATTAGAGTTGAAATTAAACCTTCAGCGACCTGACCCTTCGTCCCCCAAGTTACTTCGCGCACCCCCGAATTTTTTAAGAATTGGCGCGAGTCTTAATCTCTTTTCGCGACGAGATGGGTAAGTCGTTGCGCAAACAAAGACCTTCGCCAATGATCGCCGGCGAGAGTGGCTCATCGCCGAACTTGAACAATCCTATGGCGACGACATTAGTTAATTCGTCGGCAAAAGGTTAACTTATAGCGACGAAAATTGTCTTCGTCGGCAAAGGTCATCGTCAAAGGTGCTTTTTCTCGCAGTGTACTCTAAAACACAACAAACAATGCAAGAAAGAGATTCATAATTTGAACTGAATTGTGAGTATATGATTTTATATCTTGTGGGTCATACTTAAAATATATCCAAACTGTTTATTTTAAATTCTGGATAAATTTTTTAAGTACCGTTTATTTTGGCACATTTGTTATTTAGATAATTTTCTGTTAATTAGAGATTTAACGAGATATAACTTTCTTAATGGGTTGATTCTTTTTCTTTAAAACCTAACTATTATAAATAAATTGCAATGGCCTTAAAGAGCTAGTCAGTTATTAATTAAAATAAGAAATTCAGAGAATTTTTACTTTATTATGTTTAGGATATTACAAAGAGTATCTTCAATTCAATAAAACTCAGTTGTAAATTTTGTTATTGATTGTTCTCTTGTTCAAATGCTTCTCAACATCAGCAAGTTAGCAAATTCATTTGAGAGTTGACAAGTGTCAAATTGCAATTAAAACACCTTTGCTTGCAAATTGGATAAATTTAGTAACACTAAAAAATGTAATAAATTTGTTGCTAAAAAACACTATGCAATGCAAAAGATGCCCAACTGTTTCAAAAGTGCATTGAACAACATATTAAAATATGATTTATAATATTTTTTCTAAAAAATTTAGATATATCTTTTTTAAGTGTTAGTAGATACTTACTCTCTAAAAAATAATTATTCGATAATCTCATAACATCTTATGGTATGTCTACGTGGTACTTTTATTCAATCATATAAAAATAAATATTTCGCATAAAATAATATATATCCACTTTTGTTGAATAATTAATAGATAAGAATAATTCACTTAGTGTGAATTACACATTTTATATTTTTATTTATAAAAAATACTGTATGGTGGTTTAAAAATTCTTAATAATTTATCCTCTTGCAAATGTGTTCCCATATTTTTGGCCACGTGGCAATGCCAATGATGAACTAACATATGTGCGTCACCCACTAGGCCCTCCAACCTTTAGTATCCATCCCAAATTATTGAACTTATTGAAAGGGTAAGGGGAGATGGTAGGGGTCCCTGAATGATATAGGTCCAAAAGGCAAAGTACAGAGGGAGGTGCAATTATTCATGCCCATAGATTTCTTCCCACGCAAGTGAGAAATTTCCCACACAGAAGTAGTAAAAAAAAGGAAGTTACTAACATCTATCAACAAACACATCATTTGATGGAAAATAAAAAAAACAATAATTTGCTCTCCTCTATGAGATAATAGTTTCTTAATTTATTTTTGTTTTTAAATATTTTTTATTATTTGATTAAATTATTATATATTTTTTATTATTTGCATTGAGATGAATTTAAAAAGTATTTTTTATCAAAATATAAAAAATTAAAAAATGAAAAAATAAATCAAAATATGGTCATGTTTTTTTTATCGTGGTTTCTTTTCATATTTTTTAAACTTTTAAAATTTTTCTTGGTTGAGATTTTTTTTTCAATTTGTCATGCTAAAATAAATCTAAAAGCATATCCTTTTTAGTTAAAGTTGAAGAAAATTAACTAAAAATAAAAAAAACATCTTTACAAAAGCATTAAAGTGTTTTTTTATTTTTTATTTTTTCTGATTTTCTACTTTTTTGTTGTTTAGTTATTATTTTTTAATTTTTTAATTTCTTGTCAAGAGAGAACTCTAAAAAAATCATCATTTGAGTGTTAATATAAAAATAATTCACTACAAACAACAAAAAAACTTATATAAGACAAGCTAGCTATCCCACAGAGAGCCCAAGCTAATAAACTAAATTATTTTCATCTTTTGATCAAAGCTTCTTTTTTTTTTTCCTCAAGACGAATCAAAGAACTAAAATTTTTTAGCCAAAATATTTATAAAAAAAGAGAACAAAAAACAGAAAGAAATAGCCCAAACGTGCCCTTAAAAGATAATTGATACCACTCTCCCGAGTCTCTCTCATAGGCAAAAGGAAAAGAGACCTATCGTTCTCTTTTACCCCCTCTCTATCTTGTATTTTTCTCTGTCCTATTCTTCCACTTCCTAATTCTCTCGTCTTCTCCTTTCTTCTCAGAGAGAGAGAGAGAGAGAGAGAGAGAGAGAGAGAGAGAGAGAGCCATGAAAAACACTATCAGGTGCTGCATCTCTTGCATTCTTCCCTGCGGAGCCCTCGACGTGATCCGGATAGTGCACGGAAACGGCCGCGTCGAAGAGATAAGCGGCACCATTCGAGCGGCCGAGGTCATGAAGGCTTATCCAAAACATGTCTTGAAGAAGCCGTCGTCGCCGTCCGGCGAAGGTTGTTGTCCGAAGATCGTGATCGTGCCGCCGGACGCAGAACTCCGGCGCGGCAAGATATACTTCCTCATCCCGCTGCCTTCGGCGCCGGAGAAGACTCGGTCAAGGTCATCGACGAGGAGAAAAAAGAGATCAGAGACGCAAAGTATTGTAACCACAAACGCCACCACCGCTGCCGCAGCCGGAGGTGGCGCCGCCACCATTTCTGTAACGAACCTTATCGTTTCCGATCAGTACTTGAGTGAAACCCTATCGGAAAAGCTATCAACCCAAAAGGAGAGACGGCGAGGCCGCGCCGGCGTGTGGAGGCCTCATTTAGAAAGCATATCTGAGACACCAAGCGAAGTTTAATGGCGGGTTTTGTTGTAATTAATCTTCTTGTGATTGGTTTTCGAAGATTATCCATTAGGGTTCAAAGCTGTTGCCTATTGAACTCTCTTGTTTTTTTTTTTTTTTTCGCCCTTCTCTTTTTTGTTATTTTTGTATATATAAACTATATAATATAAGCGTAGACAGAGATAAGAGAATTAAAATAATTATGACGAAGAAGTGATGTCATGCATGGTGTTGTAGTTGTTGACAGCTCCGGTGGGATCTCGGCATCGGAAAAAGTTCACAGAATAAGTCATCACCTGAACTCCCACTTTTCAGCTTAAATGCTTCAGCAAGTGTGCTGCTTAAACAAGAGTGTTTGTTCCTACATAAATTATAATTTTGTATTTATAATTTATTAAAAATTTTAAAAAATTAAATATGCGTGCTTATAATTTTTTATTTGCAATTTTTAATTTTATGTTTACAAACACAAATTTTACTATTTTCTTAGTATTTTTTTAATTTTAGTTCAAGCTTTTATACTTATCAAGTTTCACTCATAATATAAAAAAAATTAGATCAAGAAATGAAAAAAAAAATAGTTTTTAACTAAACTATAACTTATTTTTACATTTAATAGTCATGCAATAATTTACTTTTTTATTTCTCGCTATGACAGGAATACAAAAAGTAAAAAGATTTCAACACCATAAAAAACTATTAAAAAACAAAAATAAACTATTTAGTATAAGTTTTTTCAAACAACATCAGAAATCAATCACAAAAATATAAAAAAAATTATCTCAATCATATATATATATATATATATATATATATAATTAGAATTATTTTTGTGTCCTTTTATGATTATAACCTTTATTTATATTATTATTTTTTTTAAGATGAAGAAAGATTTATCTGAGGGGAGAAATTAGTGATGCATTTTCTTAGCAAGATAGAAGGTGATTGTGATATGATCGTACCACCGCCATAATCGTCTAAAAGACCATAATGCCCACGTTTTTTTATATCAAAACGTGATTAGTAATATGGTAGTTTCGGTATTCCAAATGTGTCGGCATTCACCTACTTCTTATATCGTATATTTAAGTATAAAAATAATTTTTTAAGTAGTTTCGTTTTGTTCTTTTAGGACTTCTTTGATAACTCTATTAATTAAATTGAATAGAAATAACAATAAAATTGAATTAGTATATACTTTTTCTAACCTTACCCCTCCAAAGACTAAAAATTTGAAATTTTTTGTTTTAATTTCTAATTTGATTGGACTGAACTGACAATAATACACTTTCTTAGGTTATCTATTCTTTTTAGAATTGCAAATTTGACATAAAATTAAATAAAAAGGTACACCGAATGCCTGATAACTTTACAAAACAAAAGAAAAAAGTCTCCACATATGTAGAAAAAAAAACACATGTGAAAACCTAAATTTCCACACAGAAAAAATTACAAACCATCACACGTAGAGATATTAATTAATAAAACACACTAAAAAAGACTTAAAAACTAAAAGATAAAAATTGATCACCATGACCTGTACGATACTTTATTTCTTTCACAACTAAGCTATTAATATTACTTTATGCTCATCTCTCGCAAAAGAAATTTACTAAAAATCAGAGGTGATTGCATAGTTTGAACTTTAGTATTACTAACGTCAATTTTACTTGTGTCGATTTACTAATAGTGAAAAACACCTGATGAGAGGAGAAAAAATCATAAAATCATAACAAAACACAAATCAAAATCAAAACAAAGAATAGGAGGAAAGAAATTGAGAGGAGTGAGAAGAGAAGAGGAAGAAAGAGATCTAGAGAAAAGGAGTAGTGGTGGCAGTAACAAATTTAGCTAAGATCAGGAGCATGTGTCCCATCTTAATTTTTTTTATTCACATACACTTTTATTTATATAAAATAAAAAGTTTCTTAAAAATTCTCTTAAAAACTATGTTAGTGACGTCACACTTAATTTATGTAAACATTCCTCCAAAAGTATCAATTATGACGTTATACCATATTTAAAACTAAAAATTAATGAAAACTACATTCAATAGTTTCATATAATATATTTAAGTATAACTATCCTTTTTAACTCTTCCTGTTCATCTCTTGTTTATTTTCATTCCTTATGTCTACATTAATTGTATGGATAATATTTTTTTGCATACGCCAAAGAGCACAGAGTCCCTCATTTTTTTGATAATTTCACTATTCCTTAAAAAGGTACAAAGTATTTTATGTGGATTCCTACATAATTATATTTAGCGTCACTCCTAAATTATGTTAAGAACCAATTATTTTAAATTTTCAACAAAAAACTTGCAGTATGTATGGTCCATTAAAATACAATTTTCTCAAAAAAAGGTATCATGCTTTTTAAAAATTATTTCAATTCATTTGGTTCATTTGCAAAATCAAGTAAATTGAACTAATCTTACCAATTGGCTACTCTTCAAATAAAATATGGCAAATAGCATATGACCATCAAATGGTAATCGATGGCTAATCGACGAGAACAATCTCATAATAATTCTTACTGATAATTACCACCATATAAATGTCTCTTTTAAGCTAAGTTTCTGAATTTGTCACTCTTTTAAGCTAAGTTTCTGAATTTGTCACTGGGTAATGCTATATATGTCCCCTCTTCTTACTAAGAAAAAACTTACTTTTTACGCGGTAGAGAAGATGTTGAGGTTGGTCCCCCTTAAGTTTAATAATTGGGTATTTTTTACATAAGTCTTAAATATAATAATTTTATACAAATGAGTCCCAAGTAGTTATTAATCTAACCCATTTATATTGCAACAAGTATGAAATTAGAGGACCCCCAAGTTTTCTAATTCAGGTCAATGTTCTATTACTGAATCAAACATATGGCATTAGAGCTCATTAATCAACTCATAACACTGACTTTTTTTTATTTTTTTTATGTCATTTGTAGCATTGTCCCTAAGGATTTGAACGACATATTTGCATAGGCTATATAATGCAAAGTCATGATATAATTTATAAAAATGTATGATTCTGATTAGGAATGGTAATTTCCTCCATTCTCGCTCCACTCCCGCATGTGACAAATCCAAGATTAATCAAACACAAAAGGAGGCACAATTTTATGTAGAGTGAAATTTTTTTCCATTATTAATCAAGCATCACTACAAGAAAATGGATCTATATATAGTGATAAAACAATTATGACCAATATAAAATCATTACTAAAGTAAGTATTTTGTGACAAAAACATGAGTTGTCACTAAAAAATTTGACTCATGATTT
This sequence comes from Heliamphora exappendiculata, assembly GCA_034768845.1. NCBI lineage: Eukaryota > Viridiplantae > Streptophyta > Magnoliopsida > Ericales > Sarraceniaceae > Heliamphora > Heliamphora exappendiculata. The sequence goes on from JAOTRH010225131.1 coordinate 8,170, forward strand.
TTTGTGATAATATATTATTTGTCAGATAATTTTTGTTGTTAAATGTGTGGCAAGAAAATAAATTTTGCGCCAAAAAAATTTAGAAACGACAATTTTAGCGTCAATAAAAAAATTATGACTAAAAGTAGTTATTAGTGAAGGCAATTTTAACTCATGACTAAATCATATTAGACATCTTTTGTGACAGAACAAACTGTTGTCATAAAATGCATGTTGTTAACTGAGGAATACTTAATTTTTACTAATTTGTTTTAAATTTAATACTTTAATTTGTAACAATAACAAGTAATTATAGTTTCACATAAAATAAGTGAAAAATATCTTAGCTTTATTTCAAAAAACCACGTGTTATTTATTAGATTTAGTCAAATAATTAATATAATTTTTTTAGTTTTTATTGATATTATTTATAATTAACTAATATTAAATTATTCAATCTAATTAGATTTATATTTTTAGTGATAAATAATTTGAATATATATATTTGAATTTATGATCGTTCATCAATATATTTTATAATAAAAAAATAAATAAAATTAATTTAACATAAATAACAAGAAATTAATAAATTGGTAGCATGGCATATACAAAGAAGTTAAGGTCTTAAGTTCAACTGCTCGTAACACCTTCTAATTACCTATTTAAGATAATTAATTATTAGTCTTAGTGAGAGGTGGGAGATATATATGGACATGCGAATTTATTCATGGTTAATTTCTGGTCATAAAAAAAACTTTGACATTATATTATTTTATTTTCTAAAATGGGTTTTTTTAATTTGATTTTTAGTGACAAAAATTATTGTCAAAAAAATTAGCAATTTTTGACGACTATTTATTGTTATTAAAAGTTATATTTTTAAATTTTAAAATATTATTTTTAGTGATGATTAGTCTCTATAGTGATGAAATTTGTAAACATTTAATTATAAATTAAATTGTCACAAAAAATAATCATTTAGTGATAACATCTCTTTCGTCGTTAATATTATATGTTTTTGTGATGAAATCAATAAATTGTCACTATATATTTTTAGCTACGAACTTATAATGACAACCCTAAAACAACTCCTTTATTGTCACTAAAAATATTTAATGACGAATAATAAACATTTTATGATAATTTTTAATTATCATTAATTGTCAATTTTTGTTGTAGTGACAGCAAATTATCTTATGCACGAATATATATATATATATATATATATATATACAAAGTTTCTAAAATTAAATATCTACAAATACTTAAAAGTATATTTTTTTATAATTTACTAATGACGAGTTTTTATCTTTTAAAAATTTTGTACGAGAATATCATAATCAATTCTATCAAAAAAAATTCTATCATTCTCGTAATCAATTCTATCAAAATGTCTATCTCTCTCTCTCTCTCAAAGTAAGCTATTACGTACTAAGATTAATGCCAAAATTTTAAACAAGTATATTAATAAATATATTTTGTTTCTTCCAATTTTTACCATACTCTTAGCAAATTTCATTTAATACTGAATACTAATCATGAAATTGTATTTAAAAAATATAAGTATCAAATTGATCATTAAGTATCATAAACTCTATGTAAAAAAAATTTCTCTTAAATAAAGTTTAGTAAGAAGATTTAATTTTTTGTTGCGATATACATATTTAAAGGGTATAATGTAATTTCATAAAAGCACAAATATTATAATAAAAGAAGAATATAAAAATATAAAGTACTAGTGTTATTTTTATATTTTAAGTGGGGCATAAATGTAATAATTAAAAAAAAATATAAAGGTATTAATATTATTTTTACATTTTTAGCGGAGGCAAGTGCCCCTCACGAGTCCCAACCTGGCTCCACCCCTCGCCCATTTTGCTATGTGCATTTTTCGTCCTAATTTTGCCCGTTTTATTTTCAATTAAATAAATTAAATATATTTTATATATAAATATATATATATATATATATATATATATACATAAATTTTATTTTTAACAATATAATAAGACTAAAATATAAAATATTATACTATTTTTTTATTTTTTACTTTTATTTTTTATTTTTTTTAATTCTAATTATTGATTAATTAATATTATTATTTTAATATCTTAATATATCATTAAAATTAATATTATTTTTTTTTAAAATAAAAAATATTTTCCATTATAGTCCTGCTCCTACCCATTTTTCAATTATTTTTTTCTAATCTCGCCCAAACGAAATAGA
>JAOTRH010225152.1:0-10375 GCA_034768845.1 Heliamphora exappendiculata
GAAAAATATTTTTGTTTAGTTTTGGAATATATTTTTATAATTGAATTCATTTATTACGTAAAACTCATCGAATTTCTTATTTGCAAAAAAAATTAGAATGATTTGATAACTGTAGCTAAGTGATTAAATAATATTTGTTTTTAAAAAAAATTTAAATTATAACTTTTATTTATATTATTTATAAAAGAACACTGTGTGATTACTTAACTACAGTTATCAGGTCAGCCTAAATTTTTATATGAATAACAAACTTATTGAAGTTCACGTAATAAACGGATCCGATCATAAAAAAATATTTAAAAATTAAATCAAAAATATAAACAAAGTTTAAACTCATTGCGATTAAACTTATTAAAAATACAAACTCATTCCATACTAACTCATCCGTGACAAAAACAGGAATACATATGGATTTTATACTGTAAAAAACCTAATAAAAAACATATTTACATGAAAAGTATTTTTTTTAGTTTTGGAATATATTTTTATAATTGAATTCATTTATTACGTAAAACTCATCGAATTTCTTGTTTGTAAAAAAAATTAAATTGATTTGATAACTGTAGCTAAGTGATTGAATAACATTTGTTTAAAAGCTTTTTTTTAAAATTATAACTTTTAATTATATTATTTATAAAAGAACGTTATGCGATAAGTTAGCTATAAGTATCGGATCAACCTAAATTTTTATATGAATAACAAATTTATTGAATTTTACGTAATAAATGGATCCGATCATATAGAAATATTTAAAAATTAAATTAAAAATATGAACAAACTTTATCTCATTTAAGATGAACTTGTTAAAAATATGAAATCATCGCACAAGAACATTCATCCAGCCTAAAAGCGTGCTTATCAAGCACGCTTTCTTCATTGAAAATGATTTTTTAACATAAAGCGTGTTTACCAAAAACGCTTTATTAATAAACTTTATCCATAAAGCGTGTTTTCTAAGCGCGCTTTTATATTGTTACATTATTTTTCTCCGAGGTTAAGCTTAAAGCGTGTTTGCTAAATACGCTTTCCATTAAGGCGTGTTTAGCAAACAAGCTTTTACGTAGATTGGGAATTAAGTTTTAAAAACCCGTTTTCGGTAATTAAGTTCAAAATGTCACGTATTTTTGTAAAAGAGCCCAAACCAATACCACCGGCGCCGACATCCTCCATCGTCGCCGAAACCCACCTCAGCCTCCACCACCAGCACCGAAACCTCCAAAACCAGTACCAAACCAGTCGCGCCACCTACACAGTCACCGAAACCCACCCAAACCAGTACCACCAGCGCCGACATCCATCCAAACCACCACTGTCGTCGTCGAAACCCACCTCAGCCTCTACCACCAGCGCCGAAACATCCCAAACCAATACCAAACCAGTCGCGCCACCTACACAGACACCGAAACCCACCAAAGTCACCGCCAGTCATTGATCGTGTCCCAAAACCAGTCGCTGACCATTTAAACCGTCGCTGGACGCCTTGCCAAGTCGCACGAAAAAGTTGCCGAAAAAGTCATTGGAACAGTCGCCGGTCGCTGAAACAGCTGCACAGGTTTCGGCAGTTCTGTTTTTTCTTTTGTCTCCCTCACTGCGTCCCTTCATTCATCCGTGCAATGGCTTGCTTTCTATTCAACAAGTTCTGTATTGTCCGATTTTTGTTGATGCAGTGAGAGTTGTCTGATTGTGAGTTATCTGGTATTTGAACAAGAATGTCATCGGAGGACGATAGGTCTGGGTCTGCTACCCAGACTTCTAGGACTGCTAAGTCTCTGACGGATACCGGGCGACCAATGAGAACTGAAGTGTTCTCTTCTTTTACTCGGCTTGTCGATGAGAAGCTTGACAGTGCTTCTGCTAATCCTTTGTGGTGGAAGAATGTGTTGAAATCCTTGCAAGGCATGGAATTGGATTCCCACTTATTTGACGATGCCCCTGATCCTAGTTCTATTTATCGTACCTGGGTACGAGACGATGCTCGTCTCTTCAGTCAGATTATGAATTCAATGGACCGTAGTGTTAAGATTTTGGTTGCAAGTGCTGATACGGTGAAAGAAATCTAGGGGGCTCTAGAGGATATCTATTCCTCCACAAATGACTTATCGCGCCTGTATGATGTGATGCGAGGATTCTTCCGCTCGCAACAAGTTGGTCGTCCCCTTCAGGAGCACTTTATAAGCTTTAAAGTGCTTGTTGACGAGTTCGATCGACTTCTTCTATTCACCAGTTCTCTCAGTAAATTTCAGGAACAGTAGATGCAAATTCTAGTCCTGTGTTTCTTGGCCAGTTTGAATCCTGAATATGACACGGCCCGCTCACAAATTCTTGCAGGGACAAACATTCCTACCTTATCTGAGACTTTCCGTTGGATGAGTCGTTCGATGCGTCGCGACGACACTAGGTCTACCCCTGATGCTAGTGACCCGTCTACCCTTGTTGTTTCTCGTGGTGGCAATGGAACTGGGAGCCGTGGCCGTAGTAGGGGCCGTGATGACGGTCGAACTAGTGGGGGGCGCGAAGGAGGTGCTTGTGAGACCCGTTACTACCACTACTATGGGATTCAGGGACATATTCGCAGTCAGTGTTATAAATTATATGAAAGACCGTCCACAATAGCCAATGCTACTGTTGATTACTCTCAGGCAGACTCATCCTCCTCTTCTTAGAAGCAGCTTGTTGAGATGACCTCCGCAGAATATGAGCAGTATATTCAGTCTCAGGTTGCTAGTTCTCCCGCTCCTATCGCTGGTACCTTTGCAGGTAATCCTAGTGCCTGTCTGGCGACTACTCCGTCGGCTTGGGTGATTGATTCAGGTGCCTCCTACCATATAGCTGGTTCTGCAGGTATCTTATTTAACTATCAGGTGACTCCTAGACATCGTGGTGTTCTTGTGGCTAATGGATCTTCCTTACCAGTTAAGGGACGTGGAATTGCTACTCCCACGCCATCCTTAACCCTACCTAATGTCTTACATACTCCTGAGAATCCATTTAACTTGCTATCAGTCAATCAGCTTACCAATGATCTCAACTGTTGTGTGACTTTTTATCCTGATGGCTGTATTTTTCAGGATCTTACGAAGAGAAAGATTATCAGTAGAGATCGAGTGTCTGTTGGGCTATACTTGGTGGAGGAGGTGGCTGCTACGACTTACTTCGCAATTTTCTCTTCTAGTTTTGAGGCTCATTGTCGTTTAGGGCATCCATCTCTATCTAGTTTGCATAGTCTTTGTTCTAATTTTCGTTCTATTTCTAATATTGAGTGTGAGTCGTGTCGATTAGCAAAGTACCTGCGTGTGCCTTTATTACCTCGAGTTAATAAACGAGCTTCGACTCCTTTCTCTTTAGTTCATACAATGTTTGGGGCCATGTCCAGTCGAGTCTGTTTCTGAATTCCGTTATTACGTCATATTTGTGGAAGATTATTCTCGTGTGACTTTTTATATCTTCTGTGACATAAATCTAAAGTAGCATCTATTTTCTCCTCTTTTTGTATGGAAGTGCAAAACCAGTTCCAGGCTCAGGTTAAATGTTTGCGCAGTGATAATGGTAGCGAGTATCTTTCAACCCAGCTGAAGACTTTTCTGTCCACACATGGCATTATACATTAGACTTCTTGCCCAGCTACCCCACAGCATAATGGTATTGCTGAGCATAAGAACCGTCAGATTATGGAAACTGCTCGAACTCTCTGGTTTCAGATGCACGTACTTAAGAAATTCTAGGGGCATGCCGTGTTAACTTCTTGTTACTTGATCAACTGCTTTCCCTTTCAGATACTTGGTGGCATAATTCCGATGGTTGTCCTTTCTCCCGGGAAGAGCCTTTTTTCTCTACCCTTGAGAATTTTTGGGTGCCTTTGTTATGTTCGTGACACTCATTCCCAACGGACAAAGTTAGATGCTCGGGCTGTCAAATGTATTTTTCTTGGTTATTCGAAGACTCAGAAGGGGTACCGCTGCTTTTGTCCCTCTACACAAGTTCTTTGTCTCCCGGGATGTCGTCTTTGTGAAGTCTACTCCTTTCTTTTCTACGTCGGATTCGGCTGTCGGGGGTTGAGAGTTATGATATTCACAGTCTTTATTTTTTAGTGTCTTGCTTGCCCTTGTCCTCTTCTGCAGGTGCTCCTCCTACTGCGGGGTCCTCTCCACCTTCTCCATCAGCTCCTTCAGCTTCATTGGACCTCTCCTTTGTTGCGCCAGTCTCCTCGTCTGAGGATCCTCTTCCCATGGTAAGTGCTCCTCCTCCTGGCAATGATAATGATGCTCCTATTGCTATTCAGAAATCTTATCGAACTTGCAAGGATCATCCTCTCCATACTACCTCCTACAAGGGTCTTTCCGCCTCTTTACAGGCTTGTATCGCCACACTGGATAAGGCCGTTGTTTCTCGTACTGTTCCCGAGGCATTAGCCGACCCTGGCTAGCGAGGTGCTATGATGGAGGAGATACAGGCTCTTAAGTCCACCTCGACTTAGTCCCTTGTTTCTCTTTTGAAAGGTAAGCAGGCTATTGGATGCAAATGGGTCCTTACAATCAAGCTCAATCCTGATGGTTCTCTTGTCCGCTTGAAAGCCCGTCTCGTTGCCAAGGGGTATGCTAAGACATATGGAATTGATTATTTTGAGACCCTCTCTCATGTTGCCAAGATGGCACCTGTTCGCCTATTTATGTCTCTTGCTGCTACTCACCATTGCCCTTTGTATCAGCTTGATGTGAAGAATATTTTTCTTCACGGCGATTTGCAAGAGGAAGTCTATATGGAGCAACCTCCCGATTTTGTTACTCAGGGAGGTCTCAGCTGGTATGCCGTCTCCATTGCTCTCTTTATGGATTGAAGCAGTCTCCCCGGGCATGGTTTGGTTTGCTTTAGTATGGTTATGCGCCAATTTGGTCTTCTACAGTTCGAAAAAGACCACACCGTGTTCTATCGGCATTCTTCTGCTGGCCGTATTCTATTAATAGTATACGTTGATGATATTGTTATCACCGGGAATGATACAGTAGGCATTTCTGAGTTGAAGTAATTTCTGAAATCTCAGTTTCAAACTAAAGATTTGGAGGAATTGAAATACTTTCTCGGAGTTGAGGTAACACGCGGCAAGAAGGGTATCTTTATTTCCTAACGGAAATACGTGCTGGATATTCTAGCTGATGCGGGACTTCTGCAAGCAAAAGGGGTCAAATTACCTATGGACCCAAGTTTCAAACTTCTCCCTGATGAGGGTGATGTTTTTCCTCATCCTGACCAATATAGAAGAATGGTTGGGAAGTTGAACTATCTGACAACAATGACAAGACTAGACATCGCCTTTCCTATGAGTGTGGTGAGCCAGTTCATGGTTGCACCTCGGGTCTCACATTGGAATGTCGTAGTTCAAATTTTACGATATCTCCATAGTAACCCTGGTAAGGAGCTACATTTCAGTGATCATGGCCACTCTTTGATGGAAAGATATTTTGATGCAGACTGGGCTGGATGCCCCATTGATCGGAGATCTACTTCTGAATTCTCTATATTTATTGGTGGCAATCTTATATCTTGGAAGAGTAAGAAGCAGAATGTGGTTTATCGGTCGAGTGCAAAAGCTGAATATTGGGCCATGGCTCTGGCGACATCTGAGGTTTTATGGCTCCGTCAGTGTTTAGTGAGTTGGATGATCCTTGTCATGGCCCAACAAAGCTTTGGTGTGATAATAAATCTGCCGTGTATATTGCTACAAATCCAGTATTTCACGAGCGCACGAAACATATCGAGGTGGACTGTCATTTCATTCGGCGAGAGTTTCAGAATGGTGTGATCGTGTTTGGTTCCATTCGTACTGGAGAGCAATTGGCGGATATTTTCACTAAATCGGTTCCAGGTCCTCTGGTTCGCTACATATGTGACAAGCTAGGCATGTTAAATATATATGCTCCAGCTTTAGGGGGTGTTAGCTTTATTGTGATTATTAGCTTTATTATGATTGTTATCCGGTGTGATTGAGTACATCATATCTTATTGTATATCCTCGTTTATCTATAAATAAATTAGTGCGTGCCCCATTAAAGTTAACGCCTTCATTAAACCTAATTAACAATTCCACCCACATTAAAAAATAAAAAGAGAAAAAATCATGTACCTCACGATGACAGACCCAAGAAAGGGGTTGTTCGATAATAGACCAAAAAAAAGAGACTACGAGTGACAAATCTCAAAAGCAGTTGCACTTGAACGAAGATGTTAGTATATTCAATCTCACATTACTTGAATATAAAATTAGTAATCACTAATATAATACTAGGACCTCTCCATCTAATAGCTTAACCTTTTAGGTTGAATATAAAGTTTCTACAACATTATCCATAAATATATGTCGAAAATAGTTGGAAGATATTTTTTTTAACATTCCATATCAGTGTTACACTTACAAGTACATTGGATTATTAGAATAGTCAAGTTCAAACAAGCCACCTGTATTGGTTAGGGTTAATTACATATATATAGGTCATATTTAGTAATTGGAAAGTGGAACATAAACTATCAAGTTTATTGATTGTGCATGCAGAATGGGAGGGAGTCAATTAAATTGATAATTTACTATGGAAACATAAGCTACACACCAGAAAACATCCCCACTTATACAAATAAAGACATTTTCTGGTATCTATTAAAAAATCTGCCCCTCTTGCTGCTACAACAACTTATGGCTCTGCCCCATAAGAGTTAATACAATCATATGTCTCAAGAATGTTTCACCAATAACAACTTTTATAACTACATATGTTCGAGTTAAATTCATAGAATAGTTCTTAGCAATTTCTAGCTTTTCCACAATTTACCAATAAGAGTTGTGTATAGAAAAAGGATAAGGGGGTGCTGTAGCACCAGTAGAGAGCAGAAGAAGAAGAAGAAGAAGAAGAAGAGAGATTAGAAGACGAAGATAAAAAAGAGGGAAGAAATCACACAACTCAATATCAATTCTTATTCATCAAAGTTTGATTAATACATTCATAGGACTTCCTATTTATAACCCTAAAAGCCTAATTAAAAGGGAACTAAAATTCTTAATAAAATAGAAACAAATAAACTCCTACTTAATACTTATTCAAATTTTGACAAATAAAAAAACCTCACACTTATAAGGAAACTGAATAGAATATAACAACTAATAAACCACAAATTTGATCTTTATTGCCATCTCTTGTCTGTATTTTTTTTTTTTTTGGGGGCCCGGGGGGGGGAAGATATTGATATGTATTAGAAGGGAAAAAATATACAGGAAATGATAGTAGTGTTTCCTCTCTTTCGAAAATTCCATAGTACATGATCAATAGGGATTAGAAAGTTATTTTTCAGTTTACTTTGGTATTTTTAATTCTTTATTTTCCTTTGTGGGAATGTGTTTTCAGTGCTATTCATGTTGTCTCCTCTTAAAACCCTTCTTTTTAATAAAGTTTCTTTGATTGCCAATAAAAAATAAAAAACGGTGTAATAAATTATTTAATTCTTCGCATAAAAAGATTCTTCTCAAATGAGGTTTTGACCTAAAAGATGGAAATGCAAAATTTCAAAATTCAAAAACTGTTATTGAAAACAACTCTACAATTTTGGTCATTTAGCACTATTCAAACTAACAGGGTAATTTGGAAAATAAAACCTCGTTCCATTCCTATGTTTTAAAAGGTTAAACTGCACACTTGAATTCACTTTAATTTTTTCCCTGAAAACAATTCCTAAATTATCCAAGCACTAGAATGGTATTACCTCATTAAGTTCTTGGGTATTGGAATCCAAATAACAAGATTCTCACACTCCCTCTAGATTCCAATCATCCTACCATAGCCTTAGGGAGCATTTGTACCTACGTTGGCAAAGATGCTTGGAATGAGCTTCATGGGCTTTTACAAGATCCACGAAGTTTGATAGGGATGGGAGGTTCTCCTCTTTGTTTCCTTCCTGGCAACTATTTCATTGTCTCTTTTTATACTTTTCGCTTTTTGCTTTTTTTATAGAGAATAGAGAGGATTCTCTGTGCCCTTGTCCTACTAAAATTCAACTTTATGTAATCTGTTGTTTATTAGCAAGAAGAAGGAAATAGAGAGAGAGAGAGAGAGAGAGTAACTAAAGACTGAAGGGCCAAAGATGATTTTTCCTCGATAAAGAATAGCAATTAGAGAATTACTAGCTAGGTGGAGTGAAATCGCCAAACGATTAATCCCATTTCAATAGCTATCATGTATGCCTATTACCGGTACGATTACTCCTATTTCAATAGATATCATGTATGCCTATTACCAGAATAGTCTGTCATCAAACTTCAACACCTTAGCCAGGAAGCAGCATCCAATAGCCGCCAAAATACAGACGAATAATGTTAAAGAAAATACCAAGGCACTAAACAGAAGATAAAATAAGAAATCTTACTTATACAAAATGCACATAATTGTTTTCATTCAATACTAACAATCAAATGACATAGCATCAAACATTTATACTACACACCATGCACAACTCCGACTTCATGGAAACGAAGGGATCGTAGAATCCTCTCTTTGGGGGATGTCTGCATCCCCACATTGGCCTAGTAGCCTGTGAAAATAGGCCTACCAACTTTGTCCAAAAGCTTTAGTTCAAGTTACTTAGTAACAAGCATGTGGTGCATTATATATATTGCTTAGTACGTCCATATATCTCCGATGTGGGATTAAACTTCCCACACACGGCTGGGTCGTCACACCAACATTAGCAAGGTATATGATGCCACAGTAAATGGTCCATTTGAGACATCCTGAACAACTATATCCCCCACTAAAAAAGCCTAAACAAAAATAAAATTAACCTACATCCAATATATCTCCTCCATACATCTTTAGTGAAAAGAGAGAAAAAATATTCCCTTCATAGACATATTTTCAATCCAAAACAGGCCCACCCTCACACTCTTTTAACTGTAAACACTGATATAAAATCTCAAGCACTATCATACTTCAAAGATCAACCCAATAGCTTCCTAGGAATTTCATAATGGCTATCCCCTCCCCCACCCCAACAAACAAACAAAAAAAGCCACACCATCACAACCACAACAAAAAAATAAATAATTAAATAAAAACAACAATGAAAACCACACATCCATCCAGCAATCCAGTCTAGAAGCTATCACCTGCCATCACAAATTTGCATTCCTTTTTTTGCATCAAAGCCACGTATTTATCTTGGAATATGAAAAAATTTCGAATAAAAAATATGAAATTAAAACTTGTCACAAATTTATACTGAATAAAGCATGCAGCATGCCAAATTCTTACAATTATCACCAGAATCTTATAAATGGGCACGAATCATATTTCTGACCAGCACCACACTCAATTCATCAGTTTCTAACCCCCCCTCCCCTTTTCCTTTTGGCTCACCTTCTTATATCCGAATGGCGAATGATAAACAGTTCTGTTGTATATTTCCAAAAAATTCAAATCAAAGGTCTCCATGTTCATGTTTCCTTTCATAAATATTTCCATCTTTGGCAAACTTACTATAAATGATATTATGAGATGTATGTATATAATACCTGCAGATAGGCCCGTTAGCTTTAAGGGCCCATTAGGGTTTTGTTGTACCCTTGTAATTATTATATATAGTGGGCCTCTCTAATTGAGAGATGGAGCCTTCTGATAATCTATTATTCTCTCTTTACATGGTATCAAAACCAGGTTAAGCAAAACCCTAACCTGTTTTGTAGTTCCGGCGTCGACAAGCCCTGTCCGTGGAGTTTTGGTGGTCGACAAGGCTTGTCCTTACTGTTCTGGCGTCGGCAAGCCCTGTCCTTGGCGTTTCGGTGGTCGGCAAGGATTCGGCTGGAGCTTTCGGTGGTCGGCGAGGGTTCGACTGGAGTTTTCGGTTGTCGGCGAGGGTTCGGCTGGAGTTTTTGGTGGTCGGCAAGGGTTCGACGAAAAGTTTTCGGGATCGACAACGGTTCGACGCACTCTCTGGTTTGCTCGAAAAGGACTGACGGCAGTTAGGGTTTGTTCCAAAGGGGTCGGCAATGCCTCTGCTTCCTTTAAAAAGGTTCAACGACGCGGTTGCTATCTTCGGAAAGGGTCGACGGCGCCTCTGGTCTGTTCCAAAGAAGTCAACTACAGGGTTGCTGTCTTCTAAAGGGGTCGACGACAGTTGTCTGTTCTTGTTCGGCTACTGTTCATCCTTAATTGATCTTCGATTACTATTCTCTTGGCTGTCTTTAGAGGACTTATTTATTGATTCTTGTGACGTATTGTAATAACTGAGGGAACCCCGTCCAGTGGATCTAACCTCTCCAAAGACTCACAGAGCAGTGTTACAGAGATTATTTCTTCATCCTCACGACTTATGGATGAAAAACTTGATGGTACTAACTTTT
>JAOTRH010225163.1:0-10375 GCA_034768845.1 Heliamphora exappendiculata
TCCAACTGAAGGGTTCATTGCGAAACGATTAATTTAGGATTAGGTGATGGTTAACACTTAGCTGTATATAATAGTATTCTCTCCAACTAAGTCACTGCTATTATATAATGGACCGAAACTATGTCAGCTATTTAATTTTACTTGAAATGGTAATTTGTCTAGATAGTAAAATTAAAAAGAATTGGCTTGTCTAGTCTTATGATGGATAGTAGACGCCCACCCAACGTGGCATAGTAATCACAGGTTACCGGGCTGCTAGCGAATTAATTTTAAAATGGTAGAGAAAACCAAATTAAAATGAATTCAAAATTTTGCTCATCATAATTAACAATTTTTTTAATTATGTGATTCTCAGGATTAAAATATATTTTAACCAACTCGCTTTAATACTCAGAGAAATCAAACTTACGGGACTAAATTTTGTTGACTGGAAATGTAACTTGAATATAACTTTAACTACAAATGGTATTTCTTCAATACCAGGAAATGTGTTTGTTTCTGAAAAAATTCTTTTTCTGTGCCGAAAGGCATGAAGAAGAAAAAGGTTTGGAAACAGGGAGACATGATTTACAGGGTAGTTAGTGGGCCACGCACTTGTGTAAAAAAGCCAAAAGGTAGATATTTTCACTGTAACCAGACCCGGCACTAGAAAAAATTATGTCCAGTATTTCTCAGAATGCAGAACAAACAGGATAATTTTTGTTCACTAGTTATAGAAATATATTTAGCGGTATTATCTACTAGTACCTGGTGTGTAGATACGGGAGCCACTAATCATGTCTGTAATTCATTGCAGGGGTTCTAGGAAACCCAACAACTTTGTGGTAGAGAGATTTACCTACATATGGGCAATAATACAAAGGTAATAGCAGTTCCAGTAAGAAATGTCACTCTCAGTCTTGATAGAGATCAGGTTTTAATATTGAGATATTGTCTTTATGTACCTTCAATTAGAATGAACTTAGTTTCCGTTTCTGAATTGCCTAAAGACGGATATTTGGTTTATTTTAATAACTCTGTGGTTATTAAGGATAATAAACGGTTTATCTGTTCTGGTACATTGGTGAATAATCTTTATATTATTACTCAAATCTCTCCTACATTACAACTGACTGAAACGAATAATACATCTATATTACCATATAAGAGAAATTTTTATTCTTTAATGAACCAAACGTTTCTTTGGCACTTACGCTTAGGTTATATTAATCTAAAAAGAATAAACAGACTAATAACAGATGAACATTTGAGTTCATTGGAAGTGGAGGCACTTCTAGTCTGTGAATCTTGCTTAGAGGGTAAGATGACCAATAGACCATTTTCGGCCAAAGGCTATAGAGTTAAAGAACCATTAGAGCTGGTTCATTCTAATGTGTATGGTCCTATGACAATCCGGGCTAGAGATGACTTTGAGTACTTCGTCAGTTTTATTGATGACTACTCAAGGTATTGATACATTTACTTGATGCACTGTAAGTCTGAATGCTTTAGAAAAATCAAAGAATTCAAGACAGAGGCAGAGAAGCGTCTAGGTAAAAATATCAAATCACTACGATTCGACCGTGGTGGAGAATACCTATTTAGAGAGTTTAAGGACTACTTATCATCAATGGGATTATATCCCAATTGACTGCACCTGGCACTCTACAGCAAAATGGTGTAGCAGAAAGAAAGAATAGTACTTTTATGGAGATGGTAAGGTCAATGATGAGTTATTCAGGTTTACTAGGTTTATTTTGGGAACTCGCTTTAGAGACAGCGACTTACATTTTGAATATGGTACCTTCTAAGTCAGTACTTTCTACTCCCATAGAATTGTGGATCAGGCGTAAGCCTAGTCTGAAACAGATTCGAACTTGGGGGTGTCTAGCTCATGTGCTGAAAGGGAATGCGGGTAAGTTAGAACCGAGAACATAAGTCTATTTGTTTGTGGGATATTCCAAGGGAACGAATGGTGGCCTATTTTATAATCCTAAGGATCATAAAGTCATTGTTAGCACCAATGCTCGATTCTTGGAAGATGATTATATTATATTATGGATCACAGGCCCAATAGAAAAATTATTCTAGAAGAACTAAGAGAAAATACAAGTAGAACGGAAGAGGAACCACAAGTCACTGATATTCTATTATCTCGTCGTACTGGGAGGATTATCAGGACATGTGCAAATTAAGAACAGGGTGCTGATGCACAGGGTTCAGATTCTGCACAGCCTGTTACTGCTAGTACACAGACACCGTAGTGCCTTGTCGTAGTCGGAGGGTTGTTCATCAACCTGATCGGTATATGTTCTTGGGAGAGTCTTTTGACAAGATCCAAATAGAACTGGATACCGAGCCATGTAATTACAATGTAGCACTACAAGACAAAGATGCAGATCTTTGGAAAGTGGCTATAAATTCAGAGATAGAATCTATGTATTCCAATCAGGTTTAAAAATTTGTAGAACCACCCGAATGGATAAAATCCATTGGATGCAAGTAAATTTACAAGAAGAAGAGAGGAGTAAACGGGAAAGTTGAAACCTTCAAAGCTAGGCTTGTTGCTAAAGGGTTCACTCAGAAAGAAGGGATCGACTATGAAAAAACTTTTTCGCCGGTAGCCATACTTAAGTCTATCCAGATTCTCTTATCCATTGCCATACATTGCGATTATGAAATCTGGCAAATGGACGTCAAGACAACTTTTCTTAACGAAAATCTTGACAAGTGTATCTATATAATACAACCAAATAGATTCATTACAAAGGGCCAAGAACACATGTTGTGTAAGCTTAAGAGATCCATTTATGGACTTAAGCAGGTATCGATGTCTTAGAACACTCGATTTGATCAAGCTATAAAGTCTTATAATTTTGATTAAAGTCCAGATGAGTCCTATGTGTACAAAAAGCGTGACGGAAGCGTGGTGATCTTTATAGTACTTTATGTAGACGATATCTTGCTCATCAGAAACGATGTGAGGGCATTATCTACAATTAAAGTATGATTATCTGGACAGTTTAATATGAAGAATTTGGGAGAATCCAGTCACATCCTTAGGATCAAACTTGTGCGAGATCAAAAACAAAGGATGTTGGGCTTATCACAAGCAAAGTATATCGATGATATCCTTGCTCGTTTTAGCATGCAGGATTCTAAGAAATGGTTTCTCCTTTTTAGGCTTGGAATCACTTTATCTAAGGATCAGCGTCCTAAGACACCTGATGAGATGAGAAGATGAAGGCGGTTCTTTATGCTTCGACAGTAGGAAACCTCATGTATGCTATACTTTGTACTATACTCGATATCTGTTTTTTCGTTGGCATGGTTAGTAGATATAAGTCTAACCCAGGACATGAGCATTGGATGCTGTAAAAAATATAATTAAGTACCTGAAAAGGACTAACGATTATATGTTGGTTTACTAGGCAAATAGTCTAGTACATTTATGGTACACAAACTCAGATTTTCAGTCTTGTAGGGATTCCCGTAAGTCTACCTCAAGATATGTGTTTACCTTAGGAGGTGGAGCTATAAGTTAGAGGAGTATCAAACAGTCCTGCATTACTGATTTCACCATGGAGGCCGAGTATGTGGTAGCTTCTAAAGTAGCCAAGGAGGTTGTTTGGTTTAGGAACTTCCTATTAGATCTAGTTGTGGTGCCTTTAGTTCAATCGGCTATTACACTTTACTGTGACAATAGCGGAGTCGTTGCAAACTCGAATGACCCAAGGGTTCATAAGAAAGGCAAGCACATTGAGCGTAAGTATCACCTGATACGAGAAATTACACAGAGAGGTGATGTTGATGTGACCAAGATTGCATCAGAAGACAACCTTGCAGATCTTTTTACTAAGAGCTTACCGACTAAGACTTTTGATAGTCATGTAGAGGGCATGGGAGTCAGATGTATGGCAGCATGATTTTGAGTATAAATGAGAGATTATTATGGTTGGTATACTAAAAATTATATTTTTAGTATTTAATTTTATTTAATAAAATTAATTTTTTATTTTATGAGAATTTTTATGAGTAATGTATGTATATCATTTCTTTAATATTATGCATGCATGTCTGATATTCTGTATAGTATTTAATCTGGTATGTATAGTACGACTTGCACACAGAAGATCAGATTTTAGGTTCTTGCAGAATATAAGTTTTATGTTCACAGTTCAGATGGAAATAAACATACCATCAGTACGACTGTGGTATAGAGTTTTAGTAAGCATGTCATGGTTACGGGGAATAGATAATAGCGTCGTCTATTGTTTCGATTCTCTGTGTCGGAACACTTTGTGTCTATTGAACGAGATATTTTGGGTAATTAATTTTGTACTGACTATATAAATTAATTCACACCAAAGGTTATTATGAATAGTGTTTATCCTCTTAATTCTGAAATAATTATTAATTTGCATATATTTAATATTCGTTGTTCTGATTCATTAGAGGGTGCGATCTTATATGGGTCTATATTCCCGGTGAGTTAGATAGCAGTATTATTTATATTACAAATATTAATTATTGACGGAATCTACGTCCTGATATATCGGGATTGACGATACCTCCTTAAGGATGCTTATAAGTTTTGACTAGGCCAAACCCTGTAGTTGGATTTAATTATCCAGCGGTCAAATAAGTTAAGCGGAAGAGCTTAAGGAATATCAAGATGCCGATTAAATTTAATTGGCGAGTATCGAGAATCTTAACGTGGGGAGAAATGGTAAGCATTTAATAATAAGAGCTCAATGCAAGAAGGTCTTGAGATTATAGGTCATGGTGCAATTATAATTCTGTAGTGGTGTGAACTGCAATTCAGTATTTTATGTAAATTACAGAAATCGCTGTTGGTTTTCCATATTTGCCGATACTGCTGTGTCTTTCTTTAATTGCAAAAATCGCTGGTAGGTGTTTGTGTTCCACTGGAAGTCTAACTTATAATGACTCTCTAGATCCCTGCTGTAGCCCTATATATACGCGGATAGGATGAACCAGTTTGAGATTGATAGTTCATATATCATATATCAGAGATATCATATTTTGTCTTTCAAGACGAAAGATATCGGGGTTCTGTTGGTACGAGTTCTCGGAGGATCGTAGCCCACACTACGTTTGAGAATCACGTAAGAGAATACAGTACAAGATTTGATAAGAGTTTCAACTCGGAATCAAATCGTAGTTGAAGACTAGATCAACAAAAGGTATTCTTATAAATTAACTTTGGTTGCACGGGTTTATTTTGATCATTCGATGTCAAAAAAAGTTTATATGGAGCCCGTTTCGGCATTTTCCCGTCCAGTTAAGTTTTTTTCGTTTATCGTTTATAAAAACAATGATCTTGGCAATTTTGCCTCCAACAGATAGCAATCCAACTCCTTGACCAGCAATTCCTAGGACAGGGGAAAATTAGAAACTAGATATTTCACCACAAACCAAATTCCTAGGCCGTGAGTTTTGCGTGAGCAACAATGGCGCTCGGCGGTGGCGTGAGCGACGATGGCACTCGGCGGTGGCTTGAGCGGCAGTGGTGTGCTGCGATGGCTTTGAGCGGCGATGGCGTGCGGCGATGGCTTGAGAGGCAGTGGCATGCGGCGGTGGCTTGAGCAGGCCTGAGATATGAAGAAGAGAGGCGTGAGACTTAGGGCTCAATGAGAGTGATGAACTATCGAGAGATGGAGAGAATTGAAAAGTTAAACTTTTGTTTTAGTTAAATTTTAGTCACATTTATAAGAAAAAAGTGAGATTAAAAAATTAATTTATTATCACATTTTTTATTAAATGAGATAAAAAATATATATATATAATCTCATTTTATTTGATAAAGAGTGATTAAAAAAAAATTTATTTCTTTTATCACACTTTTTTATAAAAGTGTTATATTTTTAAATTTTAAAGCGTGATTCTTAAACATTATTGTAGTAGTGTCATGGAAGAGAAAACAAGTAACAAGGCGTAACAACATCTGATTTCGCATAGTTATCTCCTAATCGATTCTTTTCAAACTTTTTTGTTTCTAATCTTGATTTTAGCTTTTTAAATCATATTAAATATTGTAGAGAGGTGTTAGAATAGAAGGTTAAAGAGAGCCATAGAAATTCCTACCTTGGATTCTTGATCAAAGAAGATGAGGACTTTGCTTTAACTTAATTAGGAACCACCTTCTTTTCTTTTCTTTTCTTCTTTCATCTTTCTTCTTCTTCTTCTTTCTTCCTTGGACTCTCTCTCTCTCTCTCTCTCTCTCAAAATCTCTCAAGTGATCGAACCAAGTGAGGAGCAAGGGGTGGGGTGGTGGTATTTATATAGGCTCAAGGGTGAAGGCTTGGTTTTCACTTTTTGTCATCAAATGGATTAAATAGTTTATGTGGTACACTAGATTGCTAGACTTGGTACATGAATAGGAAGTTGATGTTAAGGGTTGCAAAAGATGATGATGTTCTTTAAAAAAAAATTATAGCTACATAAAATTCTTGCTTCTTAAAAATAGATTACAGAGGTAAAAAGGTGTATAAAATATTTACAAAAATATTTTGCCTCAAAAGATAATTGATGGACAGGAATTATATATGTTATTACAAATCAGAATTATAACTCAAAACAGGATAAGTAGGAATATAATATGCATATCCCAGATAGAAAGATCAATTTTCTACAACAAAAGGTCATGGAAAGGTGCAATTCTTTGTTTGGCTCAAGAAAAATAAAAATACTCTAAGTACAACTTTTTTCTTAAATTATGTGATCTTGGTACCTTGTGATTGGCCATGGTGGCAGCCGCTTAATTGTTTTCTTTTTCCTTATATATATAAAGAAAATATATTTGTATTTAAAAATTCATGGCCATGGTGGCCGACCACGTAATTGTTTTCTTTTTCCTTATATATATATAAAGAAAAGATATTTGTATTTAAAAATTCATGAATAAAAAATTTGAACCAAAAGAATTAAATGATGAGTTTCACTTTAAAATTAGATTGGGCTTGATTCATGGGTTTCTCTTCAGATTTTCATGGGCCTAATCAAAAGAGTTGGCCATTTATTTAAGTTGGGCGATAACTCTTTCTTAGGCTTTTCTTTTAGTTTGTGGGCTTGGTTGTGTATTTGGGTTGTTGGAGTTTTGATATTTTTTTATTATTGGGCCTAGGGTTAAGATTTTTTCTTATTGTTTTTGGGCCTTAAATAACATGTTGTGCCCACCTTGGCCTTAGCATAGGTATGATCTATTTCTCTTAGATCTTATAAAGGTATACTTTGACTATTTGGTTCATAAATTAGGATTCTCGACATTTGACATTTGTGCGCGCGATGAGATTTAATATTAGCTATGGTTTCTAATGTTTTCGATGAGCATCAAGACTTACTTTTAAGGTTCTTAACTTGTGTTTAGAAATACGGGTCCTCACAAGCTAACTTTTTATCCAGATAACTAATTTCAAAAAAACTAATTTAAAAGTTAAGTTGTCAAATAATTTATTTTAAATTAAATTTAGTTTTTTAGCTAAAAATGCAAAAACAAAAAAAAATAGCTTTTAAACTAGTTGACTATTTGGGCCATAATTTTAAAATATAAGTAAACAATAAAATTTTAAAATGACAAACCGCGTATAGGATATTTAAAAACTCATCAACTAATATTCAAAACGTGACAATTTAAACATAAATAATTATATATAAATGTCTTAGAAACCAACAAAAGTCACATAATTGAAAATTTATTAGAACAAGATTATATCCACATAAATCTTAAAATTTTATCAAAATAAATTATATTACAATAAATTTAAAAATAGAATGATAGTTGAAATGTGATTATACCACACATTATTTTAAAGATAGAAATTACGTTGTATATTTGTTTAGCACCAATATTATCTATTCTCAAGATTTCAATACAAAGAAAAACATATTTATGTTACAACATATGTTGTGAAAAAAAAAAAAAAAAGAAATTTACGCACAGGGGGGTCGAATGTCTGCAAAATAAGAAAGCTCATTTCATAAATAATTTTCAATTAGCATAGCAGAAGATTCTTGGTTAAAATAGTTTGCTGGAGGTTCATCTCTAGTAAATGTTCTAGTGAATTTTTTGTTTTGATAGTATCAACAAAGATATATCTTATAGATTTAAATGACTAAAATAGTTAGTTAATTTAAACTAATCAAGGATAATATTACATTAATTTTAAATTTTAAAAGAATTCAAGTTTTGAAAGGATAGGTATTAAGAGATGATAATATGAACCAACCAATCATATGATTATATTAATTCTAAAAGAATTTATATTTGAAAATTTTCAAATTGTACTAAATAAAATTCTGACAAATAATTTATGAATATAAATAGTTATAAACTCATTTTGAAAAAAGATTGGCATTTGGAGATTGTAATTTGAACAAATCATTGAAAAATCATATTAATTAAAATTTTAAGATGATTCAAATTTGTTTAAAAATTGCATTTCAATCAATTAAGTTGTGAATCAATATTTTATAAATATAAAGAACTTACAAATTCTTTAAAAAAATTAAGTTGGGACTTATATATTAATAGTTGGTACTATACATAAATAAAATTATAATAGAAATATACCATTAATACTGCTAACGTAATTTGAAAGAATAATAATTCACAATACTTTGTTTTATGTGGTTTGGATAACACGATCATATAATCTTATCTCTGATAAATTTAGATTATATTAACAGAAGATTTTTAAATAATTTTACTTTCTTTCTTTTTTAAACGAAAAAATATAATTATTTAGGAGAATACTGGGATAGGTCCTATTATCAGTTGATATTTTAGTATTAGTCTTGTCTAAATTTTTTTAATAAATTTAGTCCCACAACATTAATATTTACCCACAATGCCCTTAAATTAAATTTTCATAAAATCTATTTCACAAAATTCCTTTCAAAATGAAAATAAAAAATTTTACCCTAAAAATCTCTCTCAAATTTTCCCCCAAATTCTCTCCAAATATCTCTCAAAAAAATCTTGCAAAAGCAACCACCACAACCATATATATCTCCGTCGCCCGCTTCATCTGTCGTCGTCATCGCCATTGTTGTTACCGATTCTATCTTCTCCGGTGCCAATGTTGACCTCCTTCTCCGATGATCACCTCCACTTTCTCCGGCGTCGAGCTCCTTATTCCATTAAACTGATACATTTATTAATTTAAAATTTTGGAGAAATTGCTCATTCAATTAAACTGATAAATTTATTAGTTCAAAATTCTATAAAAAATTTCTCACCCCATTAAATTGAAAAAAAAATTTAGAGAATTTTCTCAAGAAAATTAAAGTGATAAATTTATGAACTAAAGTGATAAATTTCTCACAGCAATGGCTACGCCAACTATGAAAAAGTGATAAATTTATCAGCTAAAGTGATAAATTTCTCACAGCAATTGTGAAGCCGACGATAGAAAAGTCAAAATCTAAAGGAAGGAGCAGTGGTAGTGGAGAAGTCAAGATCTGAAGAATGAGAGAGTGGTAGCGATAAAGAAGTCCAGATCTGGAGAGAGAAGCGGTAGCAAAGGAGTAGCGGCAACGAGGTCTTAAAACAGGCAACAACGATGACGGTGACTAGAAGGAGAACGGACAACGGCAACAACAGCGGCTAAGAGGAGAAGGGGTGATAGCGGTGAGGAGGAGAAGAGGCGATGGGAACAACGACGGCTAGGAGGAGAATGGGCGATGATGCCGAGGAGGAAAAGAGGCGGTGGCTAGGGTTTTATATGGTTACTGAGCTGGGAATTTGGTGAGTTTGTTGGATTTGCAGATTATGAGATATTAATTTAGGTGGGGATTAAAGATTTAAAAGGATTACAAAAAATTAGCAAGGGAGATTTAAGGTGGGTTATTGGAGATTACAAGTAGAAGAGTGAAGAATTTTGAGAGATTTTGCTGAATTCAAACTTGTAGAAAGATAAGTTTAATATTTTAAATTTGGGTAAATTAGTTATTAAATTTTATCCTGATTTATGATATAATTAAAACTAGTAAAATAAATATGATAGAACTAAAATTCTTACAAGATCTAAAAAAAAAGATTAATCTTTAAATATTTCAATAATTTATTATTTTCTTAAGAACATATATATACGTTAGAATTATTAATTTTTCTTCTATTAATGTTGAAAGAACTAATATTATTTCAACATTTGCATTTTCAAAATTTTAAAATTCAAAATGACATAATTTAAAGATAAGTTAAACTATATTATCATAAATAATATTGAAACATGCGTATTTTTATCTTCTATAAATTTAAGAATATACAATAATTCAAGGTTTTAAAAGATATGTCCTAAAATTAAATGACGGATAATATTTTTATGTGTTTTTTTATATTAAAAAAATTCAAAACTATAAAAATTAATAATTA
>JAOTRH010225185.1:0-10375 GCA_034768845.1 Heliamphora exappendiculata
CTTTTTATTTTTATTTTTAGTAAAAAATAAATTATTATATTTTTAAAACTCATTTAATTGAAATAATTTGAAAAAAATATATAATTTTCTTGACTAACGTACTATTTGAAATAAAAATTTTTTATTTTTTTTATATGTATGTATGACGATATACTATTTTTAATAGTTTTTCTTACACAAAACTCTAAATTTAAGAATCCAATTGATTAGGTCAATTTAATATTTTTGACATTCACGATCAACTCTTCATTTGACATAGTCGAATTAATGCAACCCAAGAAAAACCAAATTGAGTTGGTTGACAGGTTTTTTTGTTTTTTGTTTTTACTTTTTTGTCCCTTGCACCCCTAACTAGCACAACTACAAAAAAAAAAAGTGACAAAACCCAACTGGTGAAAGTCAAAAAATTATTAGGTACTTCCAAGTATTGTGTAGTAAATATTACATTATATATTTAATAAATAAATAATTATAATATTTACAATATACGTGACTAATTATTTCATAAACACTCCGACAAAAATAAATTATTACGTATCTGTTATAAAATTTATTATCACCATATTAAATAAAAATATCACATAAATTTAACAGATAATATTTTAAAAGTGACCAATAATGACTCTTTTTACTTTTTAAGTAAAAAGTGGGAACAAACAGCGAATCTGCAAAAACCATCAAGTTGAGAAAGGGAGAGAGAGTTGGGAGCGTTAGTTTAAGATTATGGGGGACAACACCGTATCCACCAAAATCCTTAAAATTCGATTCAGTTGCTTTAAAAACTGGTAAAATATTTTCTACGCTGAATACTAATCACAAATTGGCCCTGTTTGGTATAATTGTTTATTTACCTATTTTGTTTTTTTTTTTAAATTTTAATTTTTAATAATTTTTTTTATTATTTAATTAAATTATTATACTTTTCGACTCTTTTAATTGAAACAAGTCAAAAAAATAAATTTTTTTGATCAAAATATTAAAAACGTCTTAAAAAATAAAAATAAGTCAATAAGCCAAATTTAGGCCCCATTTGGGATAATTGCTTATTTGTTTATTTTATTTAGTTTATTTTTGTTTTTAGTGAATTTTTTATCGTTTAGTTAAACAAATATACTTTTTGACTATTCTAATTAAGACAAATAGAAAAAATAAACTTTTTTTAATCAAAATCAAAAAAAAGTTAAAAAACGACAAAAATAAAACAAAATAAGCTAGTAAGTCAAATTTTAAGTTGCTTATTTTGGTATTTAGTAAAAAAAATTCAATCTTTAAGTAAATTTTTTATACGTTTTCGGTTCATCTTATTGAGACATTTTGAAAAAATAAAATTATTTAAGCTTATTTTTGTCTTTGAGCCAAAAGACAAAAGAGATGACTTAAAGCTGTTATAATTTTTTAAAATATATTTTTAAATAATTTTATATTGAATATAGATTTTATTTGATAGATTTGACAAATAAAATTTTAACATAAAATTTTTCTTACAAAAAATAGATGTATATAATTAAAGTTATGATATTTTTTAAAAATATAAAAAAATTTATGTAAAAAGCCAAATGGTTAAAGTGCTAAAAGCTTTGGTTTGTTAAACAAGATTTTTTAGATTTTTTGACTTTAAATTAGAAGGTAAAAAGCTGGATTTTAAGCCATTTGCCAAATGAAGTGTAATTATTTTTTTAAAAAACCAAGTTAGTTTTTAAGTTATGTTACCTGATATTTAAAATTTTTTTATTAACTTTTTATTTTTTATTTTTAATAAGAAAGTTTATATACGTTTTAAATAATATAAATTTTTAAAGGAAATAACTATTAAATCCCGAAAAAATTGTTAATATTACTTTCAAAAATAAAAATAATGTGTTGTTATAACAAACACTTCATTTTAGCCTTTGTTTGGGATTTTAAGAGGTTTAGGTTTTTTTTTTTGAAAGAAAAGAAGAAGAGAAAAAATTAGATTTTTTACTATAATATTTAGGTAGCTTCTTTTGCTTTTTGTTAAAATATTTAATATATTTTTATTTTTTATTTTTTTGAGTATAATTGACTTTTTAGTTAAATGTATTATAGCTTCTTCACTCAAAAAATTAAAATTAAAAGTGTTTGAGATATGTATATATTTTTTTTCTTGAAAAAAAAAATTTAATAGACTTTTTAGAGAGGCTAAACACACAAGCTTAAAAGTTGGCTTTAATGCAAAAAGCTATCTTTTTAGAGATGCCAAATAAAAGCTTAAAGATTTAAAAAATAAGAACATAATAAATATTTTAATAAAAAATAAAAATACAAAGAATTATTGTAAAAAATTATACCTTGAGTGGTTTAGGTGGTGTTTGACAAAATTATTGTTAGTAGCATATAGATTGTAATTTGTAGTAGAAATTGTGAGTATTTAGTAAAAATTGTAATTTGTAATTAAAATAGAAAAAAATGTAGTTATAAATTATAGGAGAAATTATAAATATTTAAAAAAATATATAACTTATAACTAAATTTTGTAGTAGAAAACTAAAAATTACTAATAGTAATATTACCAAACATCTCCTTAATATGTTAACTTGGTTTATATTAGTTTTTAAGAAAAGTACAATAAATAGAGAATTATTTAAATAAAATGATGTCAATTATTTATATACACTTGGAACTTATAAATTTGTAGATCTCATATGTATATAAATGATACAAATTAATTTATATAGTTGATGTAAGTAGGAAGTTATGTAGGAAGCTATAGTTAGATAATAAGAAATAATAATATTTTGTAAATTTATGTGAAATATTATATAAAAAGTGATTAGTTACGTGAAAAGTGGAAAATTGAGTAGTAGGAAGCTATTTATAGTAAATTTAAATTTATGTATTTATTTTTTATTAATTAAATTTAAAATGCATATTTTATTAACGCAAAGAAAAAAATATGTGACATGACTTTATTAAATTTTAATACTACTCAAACATTTTTTTATTATAATAGTATAGATAATATTAATATAATTTTTTTTTATAAAAAAAAAAAGTATTAAGAGCCTGTTTGGTAACTTTAATTTTTAGCCTTTTGGTCACCGGTTTTAAGTAGGTCATTTTGTCTTTTTGTTTAAAGCAAAAAAAGCAAAAAAGCTTCTTATGAGTATTCAAATGCTTTTAATCTTTCAGTCTTTTTATTTTTTTACATAAAATAATTATATATATATTTTTTAAAAATATTATAACTTTTATTATTTAATTTGTTTTTTATAAATATTATATTTTTAAAATTTACTCGTTAAAATTTTAAAAATAAAATCAATATTGAATATAAAATTATGTATAAAAAATTTAACAAAATTATAATAACTTTTTACAGCCCTTGTTCTCTTTGTCCTTTTAACTTAAACCTAGTTTAAATTAAATTATTTTTAGCTTATTATTTTTTAATTTAAAATTATTTACGATTTATTAAATTTTTTTTATTTAATTAAAAAAAAATTAAATAAAAAAACTACTTAAAAGCTAAATTAGTCAACTGACCCATAATGCTCTAAAACTGCCGGATAATTACTGGTGAACGCGCTCAGCTGGTCTGGACTATTGAACCAAACTTCAAGGTTTCAGAGAGGGGTTATTTTAAACTAAATCTAAGACTAAAAAACACAAAAAAAATATAAATAAATAAAAATAAAAACAAACTTTTAAGTTAGTTTTTTAAAGTTAGTTATTTAGATAAAAAATTAATTTTTTTAATTTTTTTTGTTTAAAATAGATAATTTTACCATTTTATATATTTAATATTAACAATTATATATTATTAGTAGATATAGTAAATAAGTTATGAATAAATGATATTATTGTATTTTGAAAGTAATGAAAATTTAAATAGAATATTTTAAAAATTTATGTTTTAATTTGATATTTAAATTTTTTAATATTTTAACTTTTTTTACTAAACAATTAATTTTAATTTTTTTGACATTTTTATCAAAAAAATCAAATTATCAATTAGGGCTTAAGTAGTCTTGAAATATTATGTATGCGATATCACATAATATTTTTGACAACTAAAAAATCATAATTTATACAAATAAATTATTTTTTATCTATTAATTACTTAATAAAGATAAATTAACATATTTCTATTGTAAAATTTATAATTAATAAAAATAAATTAACATACTTTTATTGTAAAATTTATAATTAATATATTAAATATAAATATCACATAAATTTATGATATGATGCCCACAGATCGCCAAATAATTACTTTTTCTGTTCTCGCTCTTTTTTCGATTCCATTCAAATCCTGAAACCCCATTAATAAGAGAGATACATATAAAATATTATTGTTTCAGAGAGATGGAGAGAGAGAGAGAGAGAGAGAGAGAGAGAGAGGCCATTGAAACTTGGGTTTTGTTAATCTTTTGAGACGTGAAACATCCCATGCTTGTTCCATAGTTACAGAAGGGAGCTGGAACTCTTTCTTTTTTCTTTGCTCTGGTTTCTCTTCCCCTCTTTGTGGAATGCAGAGAGAGAAATAGGAGGGGAGAGAAAGAGTGAGGGGACTGTTCATTAGTTGTTTTTTTTAGAGTTTTGAATTTATGTTAATTTGAGTTACGCAAAACAATGCTGTAATGATAGTTGTCTTCGAGTGTTATAGAAGAAAGTGCTTCCTGAAAAAAAAATTGCATTTCCTTTGGAAAATGTCATGATTCAGCGTTTCATATGGAAACTTTGTTGGTTCATCAAAGATTCGTCTTCGCGAGGTAAGAAAAATAAAAAAACGTTTTTGCAGGAAATTAAAATTCTTAAGCTTGTTAAAGAAAAATTAAGTATTTCTTCTAATAAGTCTATGAAATCGTTTTTAATGTTTTTGTATAAAGTAGCAAGTCCTGGACAGGACATAGTTTTGTATTTATCCCGGCTCTCCACTGTGCAAGACTTTGTAGATTTTGTTTTTCATTTTTCTTGAGAAATTACGTATTTCTTCTAATAAGTATATGAAATCGTTTTTGATGTTTTTGTATAAAGTAGCAAGTCCTGGACAGGACATAGTTTTGTATTTATCCCAGCTCTCTACTGTGCAAGACTTTTAGATTTTGTTTTTCATTTTTCTTAAGAGTGTGCATCGAGCTCAGAGTTTTAAATATTTCCAAATTCGAATAATATCAGCTGATATGTATGGGGTATCGATTAATAAGTATTGAAATTTTAAATTTTTGATATTGATATTGATTGACACATAACTGTATCACTAGTATGTGTTGAAATTGTAAGCTTTTGATACCTATATTGATTGATAAATAACTGTATCACTGGTATGCATTGAGATTTTAAGCTTTGGACACGGATGTTAATTGATACGCAACTGTATCACTGATATTAATACATTTTTTTGATACTGTGATATTAAATCTATTATCGAACCCATTGTATATTTTTAGTTTTTGGTTAATATAAAGTTGTGATTCAAGTAATATGGGTTCTTGTTTTTGGGTTCAGAAATGAAGCCTGAAAGAGGGAAACAAGAAGAAGATTAAGAAGTTGTTTTGGGCTGTTGGGCGTGAAGATGAAAGGCCATTACTTAGTGGGTGTGAGGATGAACGAGGGGACAAAAAGGAAGAACACATTCATAATCCCCAGAGCATGGATTCCAAAAGTTTTGGTGTTTTGGGTGATCATCGTGTGCCTTTTCAGCTACTTCATCTACGAGAGAATGGACGGCGTGAACAAGGAGAGGAGGAAGGAAGTGCTTGGTAGCATGTGCGATCAACGGGCGAGAATGCTTCAGGATCAGTTCAGTGTGAGTGTTAACCATGTCCACGCCCTCGCCATCCTCGTCTCAACCTTCCATTATTACAAGAACCCATCAGCAATTGATCAGGTTTGTGATTGTTTGTTCATGTTGTGCATTTGGGTTTTGGATGTTTTTTGGATTTTTAGCTGTAGTTTGGGATGAAGAGTTGGAATTTTGTTTATTTTCGTTTTGTTGGCCTTTTCTTTTTTCATCTTTTGATGATTTTTTATTTTATTTTTTTTTGGATCTTCTTGATTAGAAGAATGAAAAAATATATATTTTTGATTAAAAGGACAAATATATGCAAAAAAAAAAAACTGATTTATTAACTTATTTTGTTTCATTAATATTTTTAAGGAATTTTTTTGCATTTTGACATTCTTAAAAAAAAAAATTCGACTTGTCTAACAAAATCATAATAGAGTAAATTAAAAGAGAAAATAAACAAAATAAAATTAGCTAATAAGAACTATTCCAAACTAGGCCTTACATGTTCTCTGATGATTTACAAGAAGTCAAGAACCCATTGCCAAATTGATTAGGATTGTGTTCATGTGTAATAAAATGGTGGGTTTTTGATGTATTTGGGCATTGCAATGTTATCTTCTCTGATGGGAGTCTGAGTTTATGTGATTTGGGTGTGGTGTTTGCCAGAGCATATTCTAATTTTTTGTATATTTATGCCAATTTTTTCCCCGATTCCTTAAGTAAGATGTTTTTTGACTTTTGTTGAAAAGTTCACTAAAGATTCTGAAAACTATTTTGATCTTTTCTAATTTTTTATTATTTGATCTAAATTCTTTACTTTTGTCATTTTTTCATGAGGAGATAAATAAAAAAAGTAACTTTTTTTTTTAAACATACAATGTTTTTTAAGAAAATTAAAAAATAAGCTTATTTGGAATTAGCTCACAGACACCACCATTAAAATCAATGCAGGAAACTTTTGCTGATTACACTTCCTGTTATGTTCTTTGATGATTGTTTGATTTTTAGGTGATCTGGTTACGGTTTATTACATTCAATGCAGGAAACTTTTGCTGAGTACACGGCCCGAACGGCCTTTGAGCGGCCGCTGCTGAGTGGGGTCGCCTATGCCCAGAGGGTGGTTCATTCAGAGAGGGAAGACTTTGAGAGGGAAAATGGTTGGACGATAAGGACAATGGGGAAGGAGCCTTCACCAATACGGGACGAGTATGCGCCGGTGATATTCTCTCAAGAAACAGTTTCCTATATTGAATCACTTGATATGATGTCTGGGGAGGTAGTTTGTTGGCTTTATGATACTATTATTGAGATTTAATGTCATTACACGAGAGCTTCGTGCACCAGGCTGCCATTTTTTATTCGTTTTAGATCAATTGGGAGTTTGATTTTGGCCTGTATATATCCTCTGCTCGATGCAGGAGGACCATGAAAACATTTTGAGGGCTCGGGCGACCGGGAAAGCAGTTCTTACAGGCCCTTTCAGGTTGTTGGGTTCTCATCATCTTGGGGTTGTGTTGACATTCCCGGTTTACAAATCCAAGCTCCTTCCAAACCCGTCAGTGGAAGAACGCATTCAAGCAACCGCGGGGTATGCCCTAGTGCTTGTCCTTTTCATTGGATAGTTTTTGTTGCAAGTTAGTGGTTGGAAGTTTGAACTTGTTGCAACCAATCTCAAGATTTGCAAGATGATCTCATTTAGAATGGCAGTTAGGGGTCAGCTAGGTCTAGGAGATCCAATAAAAACAATTGAAGGAATCCCACTGTCCTGGGTAAGAGGGGAATTTGACACTGTTGCTTTGGGACCTACCTACTTAATACAATTTTGAACCAAGGAGGTTATAACTTATAACTTAGTCACTTATCATAATGTGATGCTTATACACTTTATCTTCTCCTACAGACTTTGCCTATATTGCTAGTATTAAATTACCTTTTGAATCCCAATTGGTCCTTTGTGTTATTTACTCTTTTAGCACTTGCAATCCTACCACCTGTTTGCATTGTTGAAAGGGAGGAATTGGTTTAGTTGTTTGGATTATGGTCATCATTTACAGGGGATTCGACTATACCTTAATTTTTTGAAGGAAAAAAAAAGGACAAGAGGAAGGAAAGAAAATAAATATTTATCCTCGGAGACTTAGGAATGTCTTGAAGTCAATGTGGCCTTGGCTCGAAATAGGATAATGCTTGCAAATCAACAAGCTAATGCTCCTTTGTGGATTATCATCCACGCTGAAGCTTCATATCCTTCGTCTTTGGGCTTCATGTAATTAGGAATGCATGTAAACATTGATATATGTCTGTTTCCTTGCATGTAACCACAATACTTCCTAGATATGAAACCCTCACAAGTCTAATATTTCATGGAATTTGCGTGGATTTCAAAAGGACGGTTGGTGTTTTATTTCTTCTTCTTTAACTTGTTAATTTTGTCTTCTTTTTTTTTTCTCTTTTTTTTCTCTTGGAGTGGGGTGGGGGGTCGTCTTATATTATAAGACGCTAGTTGCTATATCTATTTTAAATGGACTCTTTTAAATTTGTGAAGTAGTAGTGCCTTGGGCTAGGCAATGGGATGCGTGTTTACATGTCTAGTTGGACATGCACCAAATAAATATGTTTAACTAGTGGAATTTGTTCTTACACTATGCACAGGGTCCATAAAAGCTCTTCATTCGTTTGTAATCATCATGTTGAACTCAAAAATAGAAATCGTACGATATATGAGATTTAGCCGTGTATGCGTGTCCTTGGTAAGAATTAGATGAACTCGACATCAGACACACCCAAAATAATGAAAAAGGGGACTACAGGAGGGTAGCTTTCGGGGCTGTTTAATAACCAAATTAATGACTGGAAACTGAAATTCTAGTATCTTCTCTATTAAGTCCATTAGACCATGAACTATGCGCAACTGTTGAACACTTATTCCACCTTAAAAAGGTCTGAATATCCTGTCCAAAAGCCTTGACAGTTTCACACACCATTGGACACCCGCTCAGTAATTTCTAAATTAAATTTGGATTGAATAAATGAACCTATTTATTTTAAATGGACTCTTTTAAATTTGTGAAGTAGTAGTGCCTTGGGCTAGGCAATGGGATGTGTGTCTACATGTCTAGTTGGACATGCACCAAATAAATATGTTTAACTAGTGGAATTTGTTCTTACACTATGCACAGGGTCCATAAAAAGCTCTTCATGCGTTTGTAATCACCATGTTGTCATCAAAAATAGAAATCATACGATATATGAGATTTGGCCGTGTATGCGTGTCCTTGGTAAGAATCAGATGAACTCGACATCAAACACTCACCCAAAATAATGAAAAAGGGGACTACAGAGGGAGGGTAGCTTTCGGGGCTGTTTAATAACCAAATTAATGACTGGAAACCGAAATTCTAGTATCTTCTCTATTAAGCCCATTAGACCATGAACTATGCGCAACTGTTGAACACTTATTCCACCTTAAAAAGGTCTGAATATGCTGTCCAAAAGCCTTGACATTTTCACACACCATCGGACACCCGCTCAGTAATTTCTAAATTAAATTTGGATTGAATAAATGAACCTATTTTTATTTTAGCTACTTTAAATGTCCACTTCTAGTCTACTACAATTTTAGCACAGAAAATTTCAGTTTCCATCCGGCAACCTCTATGCCTTCCTTTAGTTGTGGCTATTGGAGAGTGCTATTGAGTGCATTGCTTAGTGGAATAGTAAAAACTTTTGAATGTTAAGTTTGAGAATGTTGTTTTGAGTTTAAGGCCAAACACATTGGTGCGAATAAACCATGTTTATGTCTACAGACTTTACACTCGCCACCACTTCATTCATTCATTCATTTATTTATTTGTTTTTTTTACTCTCTGTTTTTGCTTGCAATTTGTTTCAACAATGTTACCTGACTTTTTGGACTATTCTTGACTACTACTCTCCCTTGTGCTATGTTACATGGACTTTATATGGATGTCGGGTGTTGGGTGCAGGCATTCTTCTAAGTGTCGTACATATCTATGGATATGGGAACATGACAAGATACTCATGTCTTAATATACTCCTTTTGTTTTGGGAGTAAAATTATGAAGCATAGACATTTCTACGGAGGAGATGTGTCTTGTCAGACACCAACACTGCATGGACACTTTTAAAAGTCTGGCCGACAATTCTTAAACCCATCTTGATTCTAATAATAAGTTTATAAATAGTTCTTAAACTCTCTATGTGATGGATCTTTTCATAGTACTATTGTTTTGCATTTTTTGAAACTCAACTAATGCATACAAAACATGTTTTGAAACATTTATAAGATTAATACATTTAATATATAATATAACACAAAAATTTAAATTTTTAATGTGTCCCAAACATGTATATTGCATTTTTTAAAAATCAATGTGTTAGCGTATCCGTATCGCGTTGTTTGTCCGCGTCTGTGCTGCATATGTTTTGAATTATTCTTTTGACATGCAGAGTGTCAATTTTATTCGATACCTCAAAGTGAGGATTTCCTCTCATTATATAACAATCGTGGGGCTAATTATATGGTTGATTTTTAGCAATATACAGATTTACAGCAATCATATCTAAACTAAAATAGAAACTAAAATATACAGCTAAATATAC
>JAOTRH010225216.1:0-10373 GCA_034768845.1 Heliamphora exappendiculata
AAGAACAAATAATGAATAAGAAATTAAATACAAGAGTGTGTGTGTGATATAACAATAATCAACAAGATAATGAAGAATGTAAAGAAAAAAAAATAACACCACGATTTTTACAAGATTCGGCACAATGGCCTACGTTCTTGCCTCAAGCCAACAGCTATGAGGATTTCACTACCTCTCATTCAATAAGCGAAGGGACCTCTCTCCTTAGTCTAGGCAGAGTAGCCTCTACTTGAGAATGTACCTTTCTCAAGTTAATCCAATCCTTGTAGGTGAATTAGCCTCTTTTGAGAATCACTTTTCTCAAATACAAATCAACAAGAAGAATGATATACGAGTGTACAAAGAATGCTCCTTGAATGAGCAGATAAGTACAACAATGAAACTCTAACTCACTTATCAAGAAATGGAACAATGAAGCTCAATGAGAATTTAATATGAAATTTCTCTCAAAAGTATGTATGAAAAAGCTATAGAATTGAAGTGCTAAAGAGTAATATGTGAGAGAATGAATGAGAGGGATTGAATGAAGAAAACAATGGGACAAGGCCTCTATTTATATGCTGCCAATTCGAACTAGTCGTTGGGCTAAATCAGGAAGTGTCAACCTAGCCTTTTTTTAAAAATTTCGAATTTTAAGTTGTTCAGTCGACTGAAGAGACTCACTCGGTTGATTGAACCTAGCTTCGGTCGACTGAACCCTAAGGTTCGATCGACTGAACCCTAAGGTTCGGTCGACTGAATGTCTGTGGTTT
The DNA here is from genome assembly GCA_034768845.1 of Heliamphora exappendiculata. NCBI lineage: Eukaryota > Viridiplantae > Streptophyta > Magnoliopsida > Ericales > Sarraceniaceae > Heliamphora > Heliamphora exappendiculata. The sequence goes on from JAOTRH010225216.1 coordinate 753, forward strand.
TGAAAATTTGTTTTTTGATAACCTGTTCGGTCGACTGGCCATATTGCTTCAGTCGACTGGACATGAAAAGAACAGGATTTTAGATTTTCAAAATAGTTTGATCACTATTTGATTTGGAAAAAGTTATTTTATGACTTTTTGGGATTCCTATGAGCTTCAAAGCAAAATTTCAAGAGAAAATGAATGTACAAAGAATCCTAAAAGAATTACAACTTGTTCTTCATTCTTCAATCCTTCAATGTCTTGATTCCACAAAAACTAATCGCCAAAGATCTTGATTTGAATTTAAGCGTCATGGTTTTCGCTTTGTATCTTGAATTGTGTTATGTGTTTACTTTCTGTAATCAAACTCAATTTGCACAATTAGATAAATTAGTTTGTTATCATGAAAATCGATTATTGAAGCCTTGTTAGGCCAACAATCTCCCCCTTTTAGATGATGACAAACACAAGAAAAATAATATAGGAAAGCTTAAGTAAAACTCCCCCTAACAATAAGCATGAGTAATAATCTTTGAGAGTTGAGAAAACTCCCCCATACTATATGCATAAGTTGTGAAAATGTGAAGTGCCTTATGATTAATATACATGTTTTAATTCAAGATAAAAAATAATCATGAGAAGCATAATAAGCATAATCATCCAAGCATACTAAAATTCAAGTATAATAAGCATGCTAAAGTGTAGCATAACCCAAAACAAGAGTAGCATTAGTACATGATCCAGAAATAAAAACTCTCCAATGCTCTCTAAACTAAAAGAAAAATAAAGTGGAGAAAAATAAAGTGCAGCTTTCCTTGTTTCTCCCCCTTTTGGCATTATCAAAAAGAGGTGGATTGAGAAGAATCGGCAGCATCAGCATCAGCATCATCATCACCCTTATCGGCGGGTGAGGGGTAGCAGAGGGAGATACACCCATAGCCTCTTCAATTTTAGCAATGCGAGAGCCAATCTTGTCAAGCTTCTTGTCTAGGCGTTTAGAGAAAGAGCGAACCAATTTCTTTAAGAATGAACGGGTGATAGGAGCATCATCGGTGGTGGTGGTAGGAACATGTGGAGGTGCTGGAGGAGAAGTAGGTGGAGCATCATAGGCAACCGCCTCAGCTTTCTCTTTACTGTCTTGAACTACTTGAGGTGCTTGCCTTTGGATTTTGGGTTCGCACTGACCATTTTGAAGTTTATAACCCATTTGTTTTAAGGTTGTGGCGGTGAGAAAGTCAGAGTTTTTAGGTGGAAGAAAATTTAAAGGAAAATGGGAGAAGCCAAAAGACTCAAACAGAGGAGTGAGTAAACCACCATAGGGAAGAATATGGCGTTTTGAACTTTATTTAGCTAGCATCCATTGGCATGTGAGAGATGGAAGATCAAAGCATATTTCCTTATAGATGCACCATAAAAGAAAACAATCAAGACATGAAATATATGTGCGGGAACCACTACGAGGCACAATGGTATATGTAATGATGAGATGAAAGATTTTGGCCTCAAGGGTGAGTTTGGAGTAAGATGGAAGGATACCAAAATTCATAAGTGGTTCGGTCATGATTAAAGGTAAGAATGATTCAGGGGTGAATTCATAAGCCATGATCCAAGATTGTGAAGAAATTTGTGGACACATGAAGTCTCCTCGACCCATTCCAAAAAGATTGGCTATATCTTTATCGAAGAATTTATAAGTTTTTCCATAAAGATAAGTAGTAAAGCGGATGGAACGATTATTGGGGTTTGGTTAAAGGTCTTGGGAAAGATTTGCATAAAATAATTTCGTGATTTGGGGATAAACGTCTTTACATTGATAGAAAACAACGGGTCCCCAACCAAGTCTAGATATGCGTCTTATAACATTTAGAAAGTAAGAATCTACAAAGCGCATATTTAAATTTTTACCAAAAATCGATTCAAGATATTGTAGATGATGTTTGTAGAGAATCTCGGCTTTGCTTGAGGAGAACCAATTTTTATTGTCATCGGTGGAATCGTCTCTAACAATCGATTTTCCTTTTCCGCCTCTAACCCTAGGTGCCATTGAAGAGTTGTCGAGTGATGGAGATGTAGGGTTTTGAGAGATGGAAATGTAGTGTGAGAGAGATTTGAACTTTTAGAGAACAAAGTATGAACTATTGAGCCCTAGGAGAGAGAGAGAAGTCGAGAGTTGTAAAACAACAAAACAGGGGTATAATTACAGTTCGGTTTCCAAGATTTTGAATACCCGACAGTTCGGTCGACTGAAGTGGTAGCTTCGGTCGACTGAATTCAGAAAAACTAGTTCGGTCGACTGGAATTTGGCCCTCAGTCGACTGAACTTAATGTTTTGACAGCAATTTGATTTTTAGCATACTGGTTTTTCTTTTAAGGTTTTCTTTTGATGGAAGGGACTCACAAATTATTTTTAACATTATGCATATAAAAAAGAGAATTTCATACAACTTCACGAACACGCATAAGACCCAATTCTCGTTTAATTATAATGAATTGATCCTCGTTGAGGGGTTTAGTAAATATATCTACCCATTGTTCACTAGTGCTTATAAATTCTAAAAATATATCACCTTTTTGAACATGATCACGAAGAAAATGATGACGTATTTCAATATGTTTAGTTCGTGAATGCAAAATAGGATTTTTCGATATGTTTATCGCGCTTGTGTTATCACACTTAATTGGTACAACATCATATTTTAGTTTAAAATTATTAAGTTGCTGTTTCATATATAATATTTGTGTACGACAACTACTTGTAGCCACATATTTGGCTTCAGCGGTAGATAGAGTTACAGAGTTTTGTTTCTTTGAATACCAAGATACAAGAGATTTTCCTAAGAAATGGCATGTGCCACTAGTGCTTTTGCGGTCTATTGTGCAACCAGCAAAGTCTGCATCAGAATAACTTGTCATTTCAAAAAATGTGAACTTAGGATACCATAATCATATATCTAATGTGCCAACCAAATATCTTAAAATTCTTTTTACTACAATTAGATGTGATTATTTGGGGCATACTTGATAATGTGCACACATACATACACTAAATATTATATCACGCTTACTTGCAATTAAGTAAAGTAAGCTACCAATCATACCTCGGTAGAGCTTAGTGTCTACCAATTTTTCTTGCTCGTCTTTGTCAAGTTTAGTTGAGGGACTCATTGGAGTTCCCAAAACTTTTTCATTTTCCATTTGGAAGCGCTTGAGCAGCTCACGTATGTATTTTGATTGGTTGATGAAAGTTCCATTATTTGCTTGCTTGATTTGTAATCCAAGAAAGAATGAAAGCTCTCCCATCATGCTCATCTCAAATTCATTTTGCATGCAAGTAGCAAATTCCTTACACAATCTCATTAGTGGCACCAAATATGATATCATCTACGTATATTTGTACAATAAGCATGTCTTCTTTGTTGATTTTAGTAAATAATGTTGTGCCAATTTTTCCTCTAATAAAACCATTTTCTAGTAAAAAATTACTTAGCCTTTCATACCAAGCTCGAGGAGCTTGTTTTAAACTATACAATGCTTTTGTTAATTTAAAAACATGGTTTAGATAAATGTGATCTTCAAAGCCAGGTGGTTGTTCAACATATACTTCCTCATTTATAAAACTATTTAAGAACGCACTTTTTACATCCATTTGAAAAAATTTAAAGTTCTTATATGATGCGTATACTAATAACATGTGAATGACTTCCATCCTAGCTACGGGTGCGTATGTTTCTTCAAAATTAATTCATTTTTCTTGATTATATCATTGTGCAACTAACCTAGCCTTATTACGGACAACAATACAATTTTTATCCTTTTTGTTTCTAAAAACCCATTTAGTTCCAATGATTGTATTATCTTTAGGCCTAGAAACCAAATTCCAAACTTCATTTCTTTAAATTGATTTAATTCATCTTGCATAGCCATTACCCAAGATTCATCTTCTAAAGCTTCATTTATATTTTTAGGTTCTTCTTGTGAAAGAAATGCAATATGATCACAAATATTTTTTAATGAGGAACGAGTACTTGCACCTCGTGAAGGTTCACCTATAATTTGATCCATAGGATGATCCTTCACTATTTTCCATTCTTTTGGTAGATCAATATGTTTATTGTCAACTTTGTTGCTTTTATCTTCGTCCTCCTTGATTTCCATTTCTTCCATTCTTTTATTAATGTCTAAATCATCATCAGTTGGAATCTTAGAAATAAAATGGTTAGCTTCATCAAAAGTAATATGAATGGACTCTACTAATGTTAGAGTTCTTTTATTATATACCCTATAAGCTTTACTATTAGTGGCATAACCAAGAAAAATTCATTCATCGAATTTTGAATCAAATTTTCTCAATTTATCTTTATCATTTAAAATAAAGCATTTACATCCAAAAACATGAAAGTAAGAAATCTTGGACTTTCTACCATTCTATAGCTCATAAGGAGTTTTATTTAAGTGATATCTTATGAAGACACGGTTCATTACATAGCAAGCAGTATTAATTGTCTCGGCCCAAAAATACTTAGGAATTTTGTATTCATTTAACATAGAACGTGCCATTTCTTGTAAAGATCTATTTTTCTTCTCTATAACTCCATTTTGTTGAGGAGTTCGAGGTGCAAAAAAATTATCAGAAATTTCATTTTGTTCACAAAAGTTTTTAATATCTTTATTTTTAAATTCTCTTCCTCTATCACTACGAATGTGTAGAATAGTATAGTCCTTTTCGTTTTGAATTTTCTTACAAAGTTTAGCCAACACATGACATACTTCATCTTTTGTTGCAAGAAATAAAAGCCATGTATATCGTGTAAAATCATCGACAATGACAAAACAATATGCTTTTTCTCCAAGGCTTAGGGGTTTCATTGGACCAAATAAATCAAGATGAAGTAATTATAAATGCCTATTTGTAGAAATTTCTTGTTTATTTTTTAAACTAGTTTTAGCTTACTTACCAAATTGACAAGCATCACAAACTTTGTCTTTGATAAACTTTGTCTTAGGCAAGCATTTGACCAATTTTTTGTTGACAAGTTTGGATAGGAGATCCATGCTAGCATGACCTAGCCTCCTATGCCATAACCAACTAGTTTCATTTACAACAGAAAAACATGTAACATTTTGAGAATGCAGATTTTCAAAATCGATAGTATGAACATTTTCAAATCTTTTTGCAAGAAATAAAACTTTATTATTATTTTCAACAACACATATATTATGCAAGAATTTTACACTATAGCCTTCATCACATAATTGACTAATACTAAGTAGATTATGTTTGAGACCATCGACAAGTAGTACGTTATCAATAGATAGGGAAGACTCCTTACCGACCTTACCTATACCAATAATTTTACCTCTTGCGTTGTCTCCAAATGTTACATGTTCTCCATTCTTAGGTGTTAGGTTTAGAAATTTAGACTTATCGCCCGTCATATGCCTTGAGCATCCACTATCTAAGTACCATCTTTCTTTTGATGATAAGGATCTTAAGCATACCTACAAAATAATTTAAGTAATTTTCTTTGGTACCTAAATCATTTTGGGTCCTATAGGATTACTCTCTTTTATTCGCCAAACCATTTTTGTGATCCCATTAATTCTTTTTAGTGGGCAATCAAATTTAATGTCTTTTTCTTTTGCATTGAAAACAAGTTACATTCTCATAAATATTTTTGAAAAACTTTTTGATTCTTTCACAAAATAATTTTTAGATTTGAGTTTTACTTCTCCATTATAATCTATTCTTTCTTTATTCAAAGACCTTCTTTGTTTTCCCAAAAGTTTTTCAAAATTTTCTTTTCCATTTGTAAATTTATAAATGATTTTTAAGTAATCTCCAACTTTTCTTTTTAGTTCATGGAAAACATCATTTTTAATATTTTTACCTTTCAAATTTATGAGATCTTTTCTTAACCTATCATTATCTTTTGTTAAATTTGAAATCTCATTTTCAGATATTTTTGTTAATTTATCAAATTTGACTCTTAAAATGAGGTTTTCCTTTTCTAATGTTTCAGCATTTGAGTTATGTTCCTTAGAAATATTTTCTTTATCAATTTTTGCATTTTCATTTGAGAGTTTTAAGTCCTTAATTTCATTAGAAAAATTTTTATTTTTATTTTTTAATTTTTCTTTTCCAATTTCAAAAGACTTTTATGTAAATTAAATATATCATTTTTAGGATCATCGTATGATGGCATAGAATAAGAAGAGGTAGAATCATTACATGAATTTGAATAAGAGTTTACCTCTCCATCTATACTTGTCATTAAGAAGAAGTTGGCCATTTGTTCGTCGCTTGAGTTAGAGCTTGACTCGTTTGAATCGGAGTCGTCCCACATGGTTGCTTTCATGGCCTTTTTCTTTTTCTTTGACTCATTTTTGAGTAGAGGACATTCGGGCCTGATGTGCCCAGTTTTGTTGCAGTTATAGCAAGTGGGTGGTTCCTTCTTGAGGTTTTGTTTGCTTGAGTTTCCTTTCTCAAATTTCGTGCCTCGAAATCTCCTTGAGAAATTTTTGTCTCTTTTGAGGAATTTCCCAAATCTCCTTGTGATAAGGGCCATGTTATCGTCATTGATATCCTCATCTTCATCACTAGAGCTTTGTTTCGAGGCTTTGAGAGCGATGGATTTATTGACCTTGTTTTGTTCATTGATTTTTTCATTTATCTTGAGCTCGTAGGTCAACAGTGAGCCAATAAGTTCATCTAAGGTCACGACCCTTATACTCCTTACCTCGGAGATGGCTGTGGCTTTAGCTTTCCAAATGGGTGGCAAGACTTTGAGTATTTTCCTTAACAACTCATAAGACTGGTAAGTTTTTTTAAGTGCATTAAGTGAATTAATAATGTGAGTAAAGCGAGTGTACATGCTAGATATTGTTTCATTTTCATGCATATTAAAACTTTCATATTTACTAATTAATCTATCTATCCTAGAGTCTTCAATATCTTGCGTGCCTTCATAAGTGACTTCTAATTTTTTTCATATTTTTTTTGCACTTTTACATGTCATTATTCTATTATATTCATTAGCATCTAAGGCACAATACAATGCATTCATAGCACTAAAGTTTATTTGCAATTGTTTCATGTCATTTTCATTCATTTCTCCTTCTAATTTAAGGAAATCCACACAGGAGTTTGTGGGCCACATATGAGCGGAAATATGTTAGCCAAGAAGATCCTACGACAAGCATACTTTTGGATGACGATGGAGACGGATTGTATACAGTTTGTGCGGAGGTGTCATAAGTGTCAGATTCACGCAAACCTCATGCATGTTCCCCCGTCTTAGCTGTATAATCTAACGTCACCATGGCCGCTCTCAGTATGGGGCATTGACATGATTGGAAGAATAACACCGAAGGCATCCAATGGACACGAGTTTATCTTAGTGTCCATTGACTACTTCACCAAGTGGGTGGAAGCAGCTTCCTACTCAGTACTGAAGGCTTCTCATGTCGCTAAATTCATCAGGCAAAACATCATTTGCCGATACAGGTACCACATGAAATCATCTCGGATAACGGCTCACATTTCCAAGGAGAGGTTTTGGAACTTTTTGAGGAATACCAGATAGTGGCTCATAAGTCCTCGCCATATCGATTGCAAACCAATGGGGTAGTAGAGGCAGCAAATAAGAACATCAAAAAAATTCTACAAAAGATAATCAACTCACACAAAGATTGACCGAAACATCTACGATTTGCACTCTGGCGTACCAAATGTCAATTCGAACTTCAACATGAACAACACTATACTCTCTAGTGTATGGGATGGAGGCCGTGCTGCCCATTGAGGTGGAAATCCCTTCGCTAAGGGTTGTGACCGAGTCCAATATCTCATAAGCAAAATGGAAGAGGAACCGGATGAAAGAATTGCTCTTGATTGATGAAAGAAGATTGCAGGCCCTATTCCATGTACAAGGTTGCCAAATGAGGATAGCACGAGCATTCAACAAAAGGATCAAGACGCGGGATCTTAGAGAAGGAGATCTAGTCCTTATGGAAATCAGAGCTCCTATCTTTGACCGGAGGGGCAAGTTCAAGCCAAACTGGTCCAGGCCGTTTCTTATCAAAACCATCATGATCGGTGGTGCAGTCATTATCATGGACTTCGATGGCAATGTGTTTTCCACTCCAGTTAACCTCGACCAACTCAAAAAATACTATATCTGAGGTAAAAAATAAAATAAAATAAAATAAAAATAAAAGCTCGTTGAGTTGAAGACCGAAAAGGCAACTCAGGCAAAAATTAGAGTGGCCCACAAGGCTGAAAATCCGAAAGGGTGGCCTTGGAAAAAATTAAGGCATTACAAAAGGAGAGTGTTGTTGGCCTAACAAGGCTTCAATAACCGATTTTGATGATAACAAACTAATTTATCTAATTGTGCAAATTGAGTTTGATTACAAGAAATATACACATATGGCAAAATTCAAGATACAAAGCGAAAGCCATGACGCTTAAATTCAAATCAAGTTCCTTGGTGACAAGTTTTTGTGGAATCAACACATTGAAGGATTGAAGAATGAAGAACAAGTTGTAATTCTTTTAGGATTCTTTGTACATTCATTTTCTCTAGAAATTTTGCTTTGAAGGTCATAGGAATCCCAAAAAGTTATAAAATAACTTTTTCTAAATCAAACAGTGATCAAACTATTTTGAAAATCTAAAATCTTGTTCTTTTTCATGTCCAGTCGACTAAAGTAATATGGCCAGCCGACTGAACAGGTTACCAAAAAACACATTTTCAGAACCACAGACATTCAGTCGACCGAACCTTAGGGTTCAGCCGACCGAAGCTAGGTTCAGTCGACCGAGTGAGTCTCTTCAGTCGACCGAACAGCTTAAAATTTGAAATTTTTTGAAAAAGGCTAGTTTGACACTTCCTGATTTCGCTCAATAGCTAGTTCGATTTGGCAGCCTATAAATATAGGCCTTGACCCATTGTTTTATTCACTCAATCCCTCTCATTCATTCTCTCACATACTACTCTTTAGCACTTCAATTCTATAGCTTTTTCATACACACTTGTGAGAGAAATTTCATATTAAATTCTCATTGAGCTTCATTATTTTATTTCTTGAGAAGTGAGTTAGAGTTCCATTGTTGTACTTATCTGCTCATTCAAGGAGCATTCTTTGTACACCCGTATATCATTCTTCTTGTTGATTTGTATTTGAGAAAAGTGATTCTTAAAAGAGGCTAATCCGCCTACAAAGATTGGGTTAACTTGAGAAAGGCACATTCTCAAGTAGAGGATACTCCGCCTAGACTAAGGAGAGAGACTCCTCTGCCTATTGAAGGAGAGATAGTGAAATCCTCATAGTTGTTGGCTTAAGGTAAGGACGTAGACCGTTGTGTTGAACCTTGTAAAAATCGTTATGTTATTTTTTTTTTGCTTTACATTCTTCATTATCTTGTTGATTATTGTTATATCACACACACACTCTTGTATTTAATTTATTATTCATTATTTGTTCTTATCTTTGCTTAAACCAAGAAAAGTTTTAAACCTAGAAGTTATAAAATTTTTATACTCCTACCTTGTAACAAAATATTTTTGTGTATTTAAACTTTTGAGTTACAAAGATTTGTATTGGTAATTGAATCTAGTTTACAAGAAGGTCTTTGAT
>JAOTRH010225247.1:0-10372 GCA_034768845.1 Heliamphora exappendiculata
CTTCTTTGCAACCCATTCCATATTTTTTCTTCTTCTAATTTATCTTTTGGCTGCTAATTTGTTCTTGATTTTCATCAAATAAAGTTCTTTCAATTCCTTTGTCCTTATCTATTGCTGCAGCATTGGCTACCATATTCTGTCCTTATTTTTAGTGTTGCCCTGTACATGTACATATATTCTTGATGAGCAACCATGAAGATTTACTAAGAAAGAGAAGAAGTACAATAAGGCTATGTTTGGATGGCTGGAATCCTAAGTGAGAATGGGAATGTGATTCCGATTCTCTTTAATTTCTTTGTTTGGAATGTGTAGGAATAGGAAAGTGATTCTCAATTATTCAACCAGGAATCACATTCCCAAATTAAGTAGGAATTTGACTATGATTCTCCTCCATAGTAATCTTAGATTCCAAGGTTAACCAGTAAGAAAATAAAATATTCAAGTCTAACAAATTTCTAACAAAAAGTTTCCCACATATGATTCCTAAATTAATTCAAACACCTGAATATGACTACTCCACCTATTAGATTACTAGGTATTTGATTCCGAGCAATTACATTCTTATTCCTCCTCATGATTCCCATCATCCAAACATGGCCTAAAGGTTCAAAGGAGGATAGTAGTCCTGAAATATAGCGAAAGAAAAGAAAAGAGAGAATTACAAATCACACGCAACTCTCCAATCTCTATTAATAAAAAATAAAAGGAACTTTCTTGAAAGCCGATTGTACTGTATCCCAAAAGAAACCATATAGCAAATCCTATACCATACACCCTCGATGTCTTTGAATTTATTCAAAATACTGGCATTTCTTTCCAACCAAATTACCGAAAACAGCGCACAAATTGCTGCTTCTCAACGGCTTGGATTTCTTGTTGGAGCCATATCCCTTGAAGTCAATAACTAGCATATGAGAACGAGAAGCAGGAATAACCCATTCCACCCTTGCCACCATAAAGCCAAGACCATGGGAAAATGTAGGGACAAGTGAAATGATCAATACTCTCTTCTTTCTCCCTACGCATGATGCATCACTAAGGATATAAATAACAATTCAATCTTCTAATCTGAGTCATGTCATCCGTGTTGAGTTTCTTATGAGCGATAGTCCAAGAAAATACACTTACATTAAGGTGCATCCATATTGCAAATCAAGTTATGAGTCTCAAACAATGGTACACTTGATCATCATTAATCTTCTCAAAGAATGATTTACAAGAAAATGCAATAGAAGAATGCAAGAGACCAATTTTTTCTATCAATAGCATTTTGTTGACTCATATCAAGAACAGACAATATGTAAGCAAGTTCATTGGCTTCATAATCATACAACTTTCTGAAAAAAATGAACCTCCAATTAATTGGGAAGGAATAGGAGGTAACAATAGAAGCAATGGAACCTGCTTGATTTTGCGAGTGGCAATACAAACAGTCAAATTAAACCTCAACCCTTAATACATCTTCCCAAAATGAATATGATCTCCACTTCCAACAACAAAACAAACAAAATGACAGAAGGGACACCCCTTGAGAGATAAACATCCATGGAGATTGGGAATTCCCCCATTAACCACTTGTGAATTCTACCCATTGTCCTGTTACCCATACTTACTTTTAATGATAGCATGCCATAAAGAATTGGGCTCAATAGGAAACCTCCAAAGCCACTTTCTGATAATGCAATATTTTCCTTCTATAACATGCCCCACTGCAAGATCCCCGTTGTACTTATGAAGAGAGACCACATCTCTATTAATCAAAAAGGCTTTTCTCCCCTTATCATCAATTTCTCAATGTTATTTCATCGCACCCGTTGGAGTCATGAACAACGGCATGTAGTAAATAGCTATACTAAACAAAACAGATTGAACCAAAGTAAATCTACTCCCTTTAGAAATTATGCCCTCACCCACCCATAGCTTGCCAATCTTTTAAGCCACCAAGGCCTAAAAACTTTGATGCCTGGAGTTACCCTTCAAAGGAAGGCCGAAATACTTGATAAGTAATGGCTCAATGTGACAACCTAAAAGAGTTGCCAAAGTTTGTAACCTATCTTGCGTAAGTTTAATTCCAACAAAGGAGCTTTTATTCATATTAACCTTTAAACTAGTAGCCAACTAAAAATTCTCAAAATGGAAAGCAAATGGCTCAAATTAGATTCCATGACAGAAGAGAAAAAAATGATAGTGACTACAAATTGTAAATGAGACAGACCTTTTATCCCTCCCAATAACAACCCTTTCCTTAATCCCACTTCCTTTAACTTATCCATCAGTTTGCCCAAGACATCAACCACCTAAGCAATGGGTCACCGAGTCACCTAAAACCCCTAGATGCTTTGAAGCTAGGATCTGGCCTACCACATTATTGTCTACTACGGATAAATTGGAGGAACATAAGCGACCCTTAATCTGTATGCATGATGGAGACGACATACCATGCCCGGAGGAGGTCACATATAAACTTCCTCATGGAGATATCCACTGAGAAAGGCATTCTTGACATCAAGTTGAAAGAAAGGCCAATGATGAATTGCAACAACAAAGATGAGGGTAGGAACAGTGGTCATTTTAGCTGCGAGAGCAAAGGTTTCCTCATAATCAACGCCATACTCCTTGGAAAAACCCTTGGCAACCAGGTGAGCTTTGTAGCGCTCTAAAGAGCCATCATAGTGAGTTTTAACTTCATAAACCCACTTGCATCCGATGAAATTTTTACCGACAGGGAGATAAAATCCCAAGTACCAGTTTTATGAAGGGTAGATAATTTGTCAGACATTGCATTAACCCAATTTGGATCAGTATATGCTTCTTTATAATATTGAGGCTCAAAATAAGTATGAATAGAAATAAAAAAAGCACGATATGATGAAGAGAAACAAGTGTTCAAAAAATCGAGTCTTACCGGCGGGGTATATGTAAGGATGGGATATCAACGGTTAGAAGGGGCGTGAGCCACATGAGCAGATAGAGCAGGGTTCGAGCTGGTGGATACATGTGGAGAAGCAACTAGACAACGAGAGTAAACCAACTGGAGAGAGGAAAATTGAGAAGGTTGGGAGGGAGGTGGAAGATCAAGGACTTCAATGGTAGAAGTAAACTCCTTAGAGGGCACATTGAGAGAAAAAAGATCAATATGAACTAAGTCGTCTTTAGAGATAGGAGCATACTTGGGAGAAATATTAGAATAGGTGAGACGTTCAAGAAAGACAACATGATGTGAGACATAGAGACGCTGAGAAACTGGGTTATAACAACGATAGCCTTTTTTTGTGGAGTCCATATCCTAAGAAGACATAGAGAGCAGAGCGAGCACTAAGTTTGGTCCATTCTCGTTTAGGGAGAAAAACGAAACAAACAGCAGCAAATACACAAAGTAAGGAGTAATTGGGAGCATGTCCAAAAAGCTTCTCATGAAGGGGAAAGCTCAGAAAGGAGAGGGGATGGCATACGATTGAGAAGATACACGGTCGTAAGAACGGCTTCTCCCCAGAAGACAGCAGGGACAGAGGAGGATAGAAGAAGGGATCGAGTTGTGTTAAGAAAATGCCGATGTTTCCTCTCAGCTTGACCATTTTGGACGGGAGTATCGGAACAAGAAGATTGATGATATTAAAGGAAGCCAAAAATCTGTAAATTTAGTAAGAAAATATTCCCTACCCAAATTTAAACGTAGAATCTTTATAGTAGTAAAAAACTATGTGTGAATCATATAGTGAAAATCACGATAAATGCGAAGAAATCAGACTTGTGAGACATAAGGTACACTTAATAGAACCGACTATAGTCATCAATAAAATATACATAATAGACGGAGTCATCCTTGGTTGCAAGAGGAGAAGGGCCCCAAACATAAGTATGGACAATTGAGAAATGAGAGGTAGAAATAGATGTACTTTTATTAAAATGTAAAGTTTAACATTTTTGTAAGTTTACAACTGCTGCATTCAGACATTTCACTACTACTCACTTTTCCTAAACTACCAGACTGAATTAAAATTTTTAAACGATCACTCGACAAATGGCCTAAGTAAGAATGCCAAAGGTAAAAAGGTGAGCAATGCTGATCTAAAGAAAAAGAAGACATGGCAGTGTTGGACACCATAGGAATATGCAAGCTCTTTAGGATGTAAAGTCACCAGCTCTACGCCCGATCCCAGTCTGTTGCTGTGACTTCCGGTCCTGAACAACACAACCAGTAGAAGAAAAAAAAGTCATCAAAACCAGAATCAGAAAACTAAATAACAGGCAGTAAAATAACAGATAACTGTGATACATCAAAAACATCATGAATTGACAAAGTGGATAAAGTAGAGGGGACAAAAACATGCATAATGATGCCATCGGTAGTGCGAACATTAATAGGAGATGAAAGGAAAACATAATTGCAAAGACAAGATTGATTTGACGTCATCTGGTGGGAAGAACCAGAATTAAATATAAGTCGATGGTGAAATACCTAAAAGGTAAGAATTATGAGAACCTGAGTGAGAGGTAGTCATATAAGCATGTAACTGATTATCGGGAATGCAAGTATAGCATGAAATTGACGAAACTGATCAAGCAGAGCCTATGATAGAGAGGAAATAGATCCAGTAGATGCAGGTGTGACAAGAGCAGCAAGGGGCGATAAACTGGAGCAGAGGTACGGGAAGATGTAGGAGAGGAAGAATGGCTCTTCTGTGCTAACTTGGGGCATCTATACTTCTAATGGCCCTTTTGATAACAAAATCTACACTCATCCATGGCAACACAAGATTTTGTTTGCCGGTGAGCCGAAGCAGATAAGGAGGAGTAGGCAGCACTGAAGGGCGAGATTGAACACCGCCTAATGAGGACGGAGCAGCGAAGACTGATTGAGAGGGAATGGCCACCTACGCAACTTTCGACTATGTCTCTTATGCAATGAGCTTGCGAACAACCCCACCAACGGAGGGCAATGGGGAACGATGGAGAATGGCACCACGAAGTGCCTCAAACTGATCACAAAGTGCCATAAAAAGTTGTACTAGCCTTAACTTTTTCCAATATTGAATATAACTATTGAGAAGCTTCAAGTCGAAGGGTTCCATAAGTGCCAATTGATCCCAATAGGTTGTCATTTAATTGTAGAATTTCTGGATAGATTTGTCATTCTACTTGGTACTTTGAATAGTCATCTTTGATTCATAATGTTTGGCAAAATTAGAGATAAGATACATATTCTAGAGATATTCTCACATTTGTTTGGTGATCGTATATCTGGAGAAATTCATACCAATACTTGGCTCCACAGAGTTATGAAACTAAATAAGGACTTGCGCATTCTCTATCTCCCAAACGATAATAGATGAATCATGCCCCTCAACTTTAGGGTTGGTAGGTCGGATGATTGAGCTAGTTACATATTCCCATCAGCCTTTTCCAAGAAGGAATTGTTTCATAACATTTGACCAATATGAGTAGTTGGATTCATTCAACCGGATGGTGGATGCTAATAACTTGCAATTTGTCTTCTAACATAGCGAAGGAGATGACAAAAAAATAATGCAGACCAAAGGAACAAACAGATCCTCCCGAGCACAAACAGATTTGGCTCTGGTGAGGGTCACAGAGACTTCGTTGAAGATAAGTAAGCTCCGCTGAGGGTCACAGAAGCTGCGTTGGAAGCAAAGAAGGTCCTGCGAGGGTTGTAGAGGCCTCGCCAGAGATCAGCGGACCTTCATCAGGAGTTTTCGGTGGTCGCCGAACCTAGAGGAAGGGTCGGCGAGGGTTGTTGATGTTGCTGGACCATGGAAGAAGATCGTCGGATAGGGTTTGCAAGGTTCGTGAAGTACGCGAACGATGGAGAAGATAGAATATAGGTGCGGCGTGGCTCGCCGAACCTCAAGGAAGGTTCTTCGGTAGTCAGTGGTGGCAAGTAAGGGTCCGATGAGGGTCGGCGGCAGCAAACGAGAGTTCAGTAAACAAGGTCGATGGCGAAGGGAGATCAAACTGTGGGTGTGACTAGGGTTTGCAAAACTAAGGGAGAGAAGTACGCGTGCAACGGCCGGTGGCGAGGGTTTGCTATGGCGGCAGCGGATACAGTTTGCTAGGGTTTAGTTATGATACTATTATGATAGTAAAAGTATTATTGCTTTATTACCAAAACTTAAAACATTAATGAAGGAATACATCATATATATATATATATATATAAGCCATAGAAAACCCTAATAATGGTAATAATACTAAACTACCTTTTAGCTATATGTAAAATATCCCAAAAAAATAATAACACATTCTCACATATGGACCATGTATTTTATTTACAACCCCCCCAACATGCCAATGTTTTAGAAGCTGAATGGCATATTTAGGCTCTCCTTAGTTATTGCAACTCAGGCTGCAGGCAATACTATTCAATAGTGATTTCTGAACCTTATGTCAAGGGATTTGAGGAAATCATCATTTGCTGATAGTCACCAGACAATTGAGAGCGGGTTGTTCTTCAGTGGTCAACCCAAATTCTCATAAATATCTGCATACAGGGTTGAATGGAATTGAATATCTATTGTTCAGTCCATCAATTCCATAAAGTTTAAAGTATAGGGAGCATTGTGCAATTGGGAACCAAGAGGATATCATATCTGCTGCCAATGAGGGGCTTCAAAGAATTCTACTTATTACTTTTTGGCAGTCTAGTAACTCTAGTTTGTCATATTGATGTAATGGTTTGAATTTGTTTATGAATTTATTGTTGGATCATACAAGTTTTTATTTTCGATAACTGAGGATCTACCGATCTATCCTAGGCAAAGCCCTTTGGACCCACCCTGGAAGAGTAACTAGGGGTTTGGTAGACCACCCCTTGAACCCATGCAAACGGGAGAAGATTCGATCCCTCTTCAATAACATGGGGAACATACCTACTTGCCAAAAGTCATATAAGAGTGCTTCTGCCTGTGATTTATTTTTTAAAGTGTATCTGCTAAAGTTATTAGATGATTTCTAGAAGTTGATGCCGAACTTTAGTTTTCAAATTAGAAGCAATATTTCTCTTTCAATGCGATATATGAGCTGTTTTGTTGCTACATTGTATTTCGAAGTTTAGTCATGGAAGTATTTCTGCTGTGTTAATACTTAATACTGTATTGGTGAATAACTACATCTACATGTTTATATTTTATGTGCGTGCTCAATATAAGCATAACAATCCACATGTTTTACGTAGGATGGGATGAGTGCTACGTCGTCTGAATAACTTCTTGTTTTGATGTCAGAATGTGTCGACAATTATTATATGTGAATTTTCCTGAGCATTTTTCGTTGAATGCTTTATCTTCAAAAGTAAAACAATAAATTTATTCTTATAAAAGAATTAATACAGTAATTCATCAAATGTGATTCTGGGCTTGAACATCTTTCTAATGTCTTTTCTTTATCTCTAGATATCTTTTGATTATATTTTCAATGTTTTTTTTTTTGCTGGGCAACTGTATGCCCTTTTCTTTATTTATAGAGGCTTATAAGTTTGTGTATTTTTCTTGTTTTACAAGTGTTGTGCTCCCCTTGGCACGTTATTGTTGAAATACTTTTCTTATCAAAATAATAATTTGTTTTCAGGTGTGTCATTAACATATTATGTCCATCTTGTTAATTTCCTTGAAGAATGCTTTTTACTTAATTGCCAGTCTTCTTGATATGGCTGCTCTATTATGTTATCCAATAGGTGGTTTGGAATACAGCTGAATCCTCAATTCATAGGCATTGACCTCAAGTATGTAATCCAGACTTCTGGGCATATTTCCGTTTGTTGATGGTCGTTTAGAGCTATCCTGCTCTCATTCATGATTGTTTTTCTTTACTATCCTGTAGTAGCGAACTTATTGTCTTTAATGTTTGTATAATCATGAATTAATTTTCCACAAGCTTTTTCTCGAACCATCTTGAAATAGTGAATGTGTTACTTCCTAATCTGAATGAAACCTCTTCCACAGATTTTTCTTTGTTAGAGCTGGAATGATGGGATGGCTACTTATCAATCTCTCAATTCTGGCAAAAAGTGTTAAAGATGCTAACTTGAGCCAATCAATGATTCTGTACCAACTTTTCTGTGTGGTAATTTGATGATGTATACTTCATGTTTGTAGTCATGTTTCGTATGCGATTGTTGCTTTGAATTTTATAATTTACTTATTTATGTTGGTTTACATATCGTTTCAGTTGTACATTGTGGACTACTTTTTTTATGAAGAGTACATGACCTCCACGTAAGTGCATTTTCTGTTTCTCTCAAGAAGAACACCCAATGCAGCAGAGAGCAAAAAGTGCAATTGCATAATTTTTGTTACTTTCTTTTTAGTGTTAGAATACTCTTCGTTCTTTCTTAAACTACAGTATGCTTCCATAAGCTGCTAATTTATGTGAGAGTTGGGGGTGATTCCCGCTAAAATGCCTTGTTCTCAACCTTGGCAATTGTTGGTGCAACATGGTATTTGCAATATGTCAAGACACTGCAACATAAAAATTATTCGCCCAGGATGGGAATGATTACCAAGAACTTAATGCACCTTTAGTACTAACTGGGCAAAATCAATTAGACTGGGATGCATTCCCACATCTTGTCTGTGGGTTACTTCATCATTTGGTGTAGACTCAACTAGGGGTTGTTTTTTACAAGTATTAGGCAAAATAATAACACGTGCTTTGGCCGAGGACATCATTCTTAAGCAGACTTGGCGAAGAATGGTGTGTGTACAATTATTAGGTGAAAGAATAATGAAAATCATGTGACCAAAGGCATGATATGAAGCCAAACATGGAAAAAAGTGAAAAAGATTCTTCTTTAACATCAACTCAAGTTGATCAACCAAAAATTGAGGACGATGACGAAGTTGGGTGGCATACTTTAAAGCCAAAAATGGCTAGAAATGAAGAAAAGCCCACTTTTGTTGAATATGAAATTCTTGGCATCACTAAAATCGCTAAAAACTTCCAAATTTTAAGGCCACTCTTCACCATGGCTTTTGCAACTTTACACCCACTTTGGATTTGTGGGTCACATCAAATCATCAATGGTGGTGTTTGGGATTGTTGAAACTAGTGGCTTATAAGTTGTGGTTTGTAATGGAACTTGTGAGTGTTTGGTAAAAATTGTAATTTGTATCTGAAATAGAAAAAAAATTAGTTATATGACTTGTAGCAAAAGTTGTGAGTGTTTGGAATAGATTGTAGCTTGTAGCTAAGATTAGTAGCAGGAAGCTAAAAACTAGTAGCACTTGCTTTGCCAAACACCGTCAATAACTAGTTTTAATGGGGCTGTTGACAAAACAACAATCGTTGAGCACTATTTATACAAGTTTAACGCAAGAAGGTAACAATTAATTAATTTAATTGGCCAAATATGGCTGGTCGAATGAAAGTAATATAATTATGGCGGAGGTTAAATGGTAATCCCACCTTCTTTTGAGAGCATTTGTTGTGCATTTATTTTAAGGGATTTGGTTCGAGTGACAAAGGGTGGACTCCATGGAGATGTCTGTTGTGCAGTTCTATGGGTGGGTTATTTGGCTTGAAAGTTGAATGGAATACAACAGTTTTTGAAGAGAGACCAGAAGTTTCAGTGGGTATTTGGGATAGGATATGTTACTTAGCTTCTTCTTGTGTTCTCATTCTTTTAATGGGATGCATTATTTCTTATTTCTAGAGAGTGGAGAGCTATTAGTAGAGTGAGAATTTTTGTATTTTCTTTTGTGCTTTGGTGGATTTCTTATCTCCTCTCTTTTGTATATTGTTATTTTCTTATTGATATTATCTTTTTGTTTCCATTCAAACTAGAAGAAAATGATTTAAATTTGGTATTTCCAACATGATTTATTTACTAATATTACGGCTATCTTTTGCAGATGGGATATAATTGCAGAAAAATTGGGCTTCATGCTAGTGTTTGGAGATCTAGTTTGGATTCCCTACACCTTTGGCATCCAGGTAGTTAGTTACCTGTCATTTGTAACATCATACTACCAAAAAGAAGTATTTTTGTCTCTTGGCATGTGAGGGAAGGGAAAAAATGCAAACTAAAAAGATGCATACCTGGATCTGTTTACTTTGTTATCCTAGGACTTGTGACAAATTCTGTACTGCTATTTCCTGGATGTGTTCAGGAAACTGCGGGACTAGTTCTAGGTCTTCTGGCATTTAATGCTAGTCCTCAGGGTCATTGAAAACCAGAGCTTGATATTCAGGACTGACTAACTGATAGTGTTATTATCTCCATTCAGAATGGAGTGTGTTGCAGCTAGACCCTCATGATGAAACTACTCATGAGGGTCTAGCCAGCCTTTATAAGTTGATCACATGGTTCTCACTACACATTGCTGCCAATTTAGATCCTTTTTGGCTCTTTTTTTTT